>ML810206.1:39328-71433 GCA_009831015.1 Picea engelmannii
TAAAGAAGATATAAGGTATTGGAAGAGAGAAATTCCTCGACTAATGTGTGAAATGCAAAAGTATATACCTCCAACATTTTTCAATGCACAAGAACACTACCTCATACACCTAGTTGAGATTGAATTATGTGGACCAATACACACAAGGTCGATGTGGATGGTGGAGAGGCAGTTGAAGTCATTGAAGGATTTTGTTAGACACAGAGAATGTCCCGAGGGTTGTATGGTGGCGGTCTATGGTATATCGATGCATGGTTTATATTAGTCAATATCTTCCTAAATTAGCAAAAAATATGAATGTGCATCGCATTTGGCATATCGAATCCATCAACAAATTTGAAGGGGAGGTCCTATTGGGGAAAGGTAGAATGAGGACTGTGAAAGGTAATTAGATGTTGTAGATTCAATATATTATAATTTAATTTTTCAATTTTATATTAACATACTCATTCATTTATTTTTGTTCCATCAACTATATTAAACTTTGCCAATGATAACTAATTATTGATATTCAATTGTTATTTTTTCATATAGTTGGACGAGAGTGGGATGCTCTACATTTATACATTGCAAACAATATTTATTGGATGGAGTATTGGATAGAACGATGTGATGAATACTGTGGTAGGTTATCATGGGAAGGGGTCAGTAAGATGAGTATTGGATAAAATGATGTCAAGAATACTATGGTAGGTTATCGTCATCGAAATGAATTTCCTGATCCTACGCAAAGGGAAATTGATTTAGCCTTTGGTTTAAAAGATTATAAGGAAAGTATATTCACCCACATTTTTTTAGTAATTTCCCATTATATCAATGTATTTGGTTTGTTTAGTTTTTGAAATATATATTTACTAAGTCCATATTTTCAGACAATTGGTTTAGATTGATGGACATATGGTTTGGATTGTTGGTTGTCATTGATGCCAACCTTTGGAGAGTGATATTGTAGATTGATGTAAGCTCTTAGATATTGATGTCAAACCTTGAGTATGTTTGGTAACTCTAGAGGTATGGGTAAGGAACCCAATTTTGGTTGAGGAATAATGTAATGAAAATTAGTGTATATGTAGGTAAGACTATACTAGATGGATATTACATGTCATGCCATTTCCGATGATATGTGGAACGTCACATAACTCCTCCCGGTGAGAGAGTTATGGCCCTGTGAAGTTGGATAACCCTCATGAGTTATCTAGAAGCCCCTAGAAGGTCAAAGAAGTCAAATTACTCCAGAAACTCCTAGAATAAGTTGACTAGGTAAAGTGGGTGAAACTAGGAATTAATCATGGGTATAGTTGTTGCATTAAGAAAATAATTAAAAATAAATTAGTTGCAACAAGAAGTTTTGGGTTTGGTAATTATGGTAAAGTAGTTGCGATGAAAATATTGAATAGTCAAAGTGGTTGACCAAGAAATAAATTAAATAAAAAAGTGGTTGTAACAAGAAGTTAGTTAAGAGAAAAAAAGTTATGAATTGAATACTTATAGGAAAGTTAGTTGCAACAAGAAGTTGTGAGTAAAGAGAAATTATTTAAATAATAAAGTGGTCAAAGTGGTTGCAAAGATAAATTATTTAAATAATAAAGTGGTTGCAACATGAAGTGGTGAGTTTATTATTTATGGATAAGTCAAAGTGGTTGCAAAAGAAATTAATTAAATAATAATTTAGTTGCAACTAGAAGTGGATAATTTACTATTTGTAGAAAAGTGAGTAAGGAGTGGACAAGTGGTTAGAAGTGGGTTTGCCCTAAAATAAGGAAAGTGAGTTAAGTTGGTTAGAAGGTAACCCCTTGAGGAAGCTACATGGAAGTATAAATAAGAGAGAAAGGCTCTCCCATTAGCACCCATTGAATATCATTGAATATCTATTTTGTGAAAGGTTATTTGGGAAGGTATTATTTATAGAGAAAAGTGCGACAAAAAAAGTGCAGCAGGAAAAGTGCGGAAGGAAAGATGCGGCAGAAAAAATGCAGTAGGAAAAGTGTGGCAGAAAAAGTTCCTCAAAAAAATCACGGCAGGAAAAGTGTGGCAGGAAAATCGCGGCAGAAAAAATGTGGCAGAAAAATCACGCCAGAAAAATCGCGGCAACAGATTCACGGCAGCAGAATCGTGACAACAAAACTACAACAACTGAACGTTACAAGAAGAAACAATATATGGTTTTCATATGTGTAGTGTTGAACTTATGAATCTAGTTAAGGCTCTTCCTTGTAAATCTGTTGGATGCCCTCTTGGAAGTTTAGGGCTTTTTGTAGAATGGTTATGAGGAAGATCTATTGAAGTATATTGTTAGTGCACTTAGTTTGATTTATTGGCATATATTGTGGTGCATTGTGAGAGACACTTGTTAGTGGTCTTGGTATATGATTGTCTTATGAATGATACATCCTTGAGGCTACATAAAAGTGAGGTTATGGCACATGGTTTGATGTAAGGGTTTATGTTATTTGGTTATGGATAGTGTGATGTATTGATAGAGAACTTTTGATGGTTATATTGATATATGTATTGGTATATGGTTGAGGTACATGTTGGGTACATGGTTGAGACAAGTAGTCGATGAGTTGTCACATACATGAGCTGTATAGTTGATGATGTTGGTACATCTTGATGAGTTATAGTTGATGTGTAGTTCATGCATGATTGGTAAATACTTGGTACAAGGTTGGAGGCACTTGTTAGTAGTATTATTGACACATGGTTTATGGATGATGTATCATACTTTTCTTGGAATATTATTAGAAGAACATATTGATCTTGGTGATGATTATAAGTTTTGTGATATGCTTAGTTGATGCACATCTTGGTGATATTGTGCATGTTATCACCATTAATTTTTTTGTGTGAAATCAAGATTTCTGGACTTAGTGAGATGCTAGATTGGTTTGGAGGCTTGACAAACTAGAGGAAGGGGCTAAATATCGAAGGAAAAGGCTAAAATGGTAGGGGTGCTAAGTGGATGGTACCCGATACAATGGATATCGTGAGCTCTCAAAATCGATGGTTGAGGATCATTTCAGGGGGAGAAGATGCACAAAGGATAATTTCAGAAAGCGGGCCGAAATCTAAACCATGGTTTTAGGTCGAGGTTATGTGGCGCCACCAGATGCATTTTGGGGTGAAAAGCGGGTTTCCCCAAACCACTTCCTCACGCCCCCGAAATTTGGAAAAGGTATAAAGGGGCATGTGTTATGTATTTTATTATTATTTCAAAATACTCGACCGTTTGAAACTTGGCACGACCACCCTCGTTCGACTGTAGCTCAACAATATGCCATTGCACGCCATTTCTACTCATTTCAAGGTATTTTTCATTTTTTCCATGGACCTTATCATAATTTCAGTAACATAACAAGATCCAGTGTCGAATGAAGAAGCCCTAATTGACCGAGATTCAAACGTTTTCGACACTGAAATCACCATTTCTCCCATCTCTGTGTCCAAAAGAAATCTGTCCGATAATGTAGGAAGGAATATACCATTCCTTAAAGCAGTCCAAGCCACCATAGTCTCTTATGTTGTCAAAGTCACTTTCCCTTTTCCCAAATTCATAGGTTGGTGCACAGAGCAATATTCACATGAAGAAAAAGTCATCGTAAATAAACAGGGGTCCGAGGTCATGTGTCGGGTAGAGAGTCTATAAATTCGAGATGACCTAGGTATACCAGAGTCTTTCTCCACAATGTATGAACCTTTCAATGAAGAAAAGATAATTAGGGTATACAGAGAGTGTCCATCAGAAGTTAAAGATCTGTTCTTACAGACAATTGTCAAACTAGGACATTTTTCAGAGAGTCTTTCTTTTCCAGTGAATGTGAGTATGATGGTTATTGAAGTGCAATGGGTCTGTTCCCTTTTGAGCCAGGTCATAGGTCTAGATAATGAAAAACATGTGGTTGAAGTCATGTTCGATTTCCTATTGGTATTTTTCAAGTCAGATTATATTCTGTCAGTCCGTATCGATTTTGATAAATTCATAGCTGATAATATCCATAAACAACTAGTGAATTTTCCCTCTCTAAGGCATTTTAGATATTACACCTATGTGTTGAATATTTTCTTGGAAACCAATAAGAGACAATTTCTTGAAGCATCATTCATATCAATTGAATGTAAGAGGATTACATTGCTCATCTTCATCAACAAATTTATGTCCAGGGTTTACAGTTTGATTTTCAATGCTAGCCTACCTAGAGTTTTGGATGACATGAGGAACTATCTACAACCAAATCCAAAAAACAGAGTGGGGGACTGGGTACTGTTCATGCATTCAACAATAATCTGGGTTTATATTTTTCATGAATCCCCCTATCTATTGCCTGTTTTTCTGACCCCTAGAGTCTTTTCCCTTGAATTCATCAACAAAGAATCATATTTGAGACAAAGAATTTCCTAAAGTTGCACAAATACTCCAACCTCAAGATCCCTTTTATCATTGGCCCTTTCATTGTTAAATCAAGATCTTGTTTATCTCAGATTCAAGCAAATATCATAGAGTTTGGTTTTGCACAACTACAGGGAAGGAGGTATGATCCACACCAAATCATATCCAAGAGAATATTTCTGAACAAACATGCCCCTTATGAGCATGAACATGTTGAGGGTTTTGATAAACTAGCAAACCTACAAGTCTGTGCTGATATGGAAGCAATATTACAAACAAATCAAACTCAACAAGTGGAGGCAACCCTGCAAAGAATTCAAACACAACAAGCTCCTCAGAAATTGATATTCAAAGCTCCTAAGATGAGTGTTTACAACAAGAGAAGAAGTTCAGAGGCCATGGGAACCAATGATCAACAGACTGCTCCTAAGAAGATGAAGATTACACAGTCTCCACAGATAGTGGATTTAGATGAGGAGGATCCTAAAGAAAAAGTAAATCTGGATATGGTGGAGAGTGGTACTATCACTGTATAGGTTGAAAAGGGAATCAAACTCCAAAGTGAAGGCAACTCAAGAACCTTCAACAACAAAAAACACATATTTGATAAAACATCTAGGGCATATTATCAATCTAAAGATGATTTGGCAAAACAATATGCTGAGAAATGAAACATGGCTCTGGGTGAGATGAGAGAATTAGTCCCTAAAGTAGAAAATATTTCTCAGCACAAATCTTCTTTGTTTACAGTAAGGGATATTGAGAACAGGACCTTTAACATTGTAGTTGCAGATGAAGATAAAGTATTTGAGATAAAGATAAGGTATGACAACATCAACGCTCCAGACAAATTCAAATTCCATAGGACCACCAACGTTATGTTGTATTCTGACTACTTGAGTTTAAGATTAAAGAATTCAAAGTTGTCATATTATGAAATGAAATTGGAAGGGAAGTTGAGACAAGAAAAAAAAATCTAGAAGAGCTAGGCAGACTCAGGTTAAGAGGCTAGAATCTGAAGGCCCTCAATGGGTGAAATCCTCATTGGATGAAAAGGAAAAATTGATTCAAATCTTGAAGAAGAAATTGAAAATGTCTGGCATAGAGAATCCACAAAAAACATAATTGGTTTCTCTAGAAAAGGAAAATGAGACACTTCGTCAAGAGGCATTGGACTACAAGGCTAAGACATTGTAGCTAGAACAAGAAAAGGTGAATTTGTCACAAGGACATACATAATTTCTGAACAAGGCTGTATTTGTACCTGCTTCTGTAAAAGCTGGGCCAAGCACTGAAGGATTGGTCCAGGCCATGTCACAAGTTAGCCTGAAAGAAGGAGAAATCAAAGGGATAAAAGGGAACATAGAGAAATTAAAGCAAGAGATGCAAGCAAAGGATGAAAAAATGTCTCAATTCCAAAAGGAGAATGGATCCTTGCAGGAAAGAATAGATAAGTTGAAAATGATATTGAAAGGAAAAGGCCTGTTACAGGGAGCCAAGCACATCATCTGGGACTTTATAGTTGCTGAAGCTGCCAAGTTCAAAGTGTATTTGAATTTCATCAATGATAAATACAACATGGCCATCATAACCAGAAGCAGGCTGTGCACTGTTGTGAATGAGACTTTAGTAAAGAAGCCATCAGAATGGGCACAAAATTCCATAAATATACTAAAATCCATTCCTACTATAGAAATTTAGACTATTGGATCTAAAGACATAACTACGTTGATCATCTGGGCCAGGAGGGTTATTGCCAAACATAACCTGTTGAAATCAGTTCAAACCACGACAACACAGATGGAGAAAAGTGTGCAAGAGTTTAAGGATTTGTTTGAAGAGTAGTTTATTAAAGACCTCCCACCATTTTGGGATGGAAAGGGGAAATTGTATGATAAGGAAGAATACAATGCTCTCCTCACTTAGTGCAGGATGGATCACTCCAAGTTCGAAACCCTGGGAGAAATTTTGAAAGGAGTCACATTGGTTGAGCATCTAATTACAGACTTTGATATTCTGAATTAGTTCAAAGCAATCAAATTTGGATTTCCAATTATGTCATATGCTTCCTGCATTTACCTTGAGATCCTGATCAAATAAATGATAGACTATGATATCCCTTCTGACTTGCAATGGAAGGAGATAATATGGCTAGGTAAGACAAAGTGCAGTTTTCCAGGGACTAGTAGATGATGTACATATGTCATTGAAGATGGTAGATCAGGTGGAAGACCAGAACAAAACAAGTGGTGAAGAAAGGAATTAAAGTGTTAGAGGATTTAAAAGTTATATCACCAAATGTTTTCTTACTAATCATTGTAAATTGGTTCCAAAACCAAAACTATTCCTTTTAATTATTTTAATCAGTTTCAAGAACTGAAACGTTTCATTTTTAAATCATTGTAATCAGATTCAAAACGAAGGGACTCAAACTTGTATAAATATTAGGAGTTCCAAATGTATTAGTGTTGGTAGAAGTGTAAGGGCATGATTTTAAGCTATTCGAAACTTGAATGTAATTTTCTGAAGCTGAATTGAATACACATGCATAATTCTTGAAGTTTCCATGAAAATATTCTAATGGCAGTGAAATGAGTTTTGTCTCCTTTCTTTGTATGTATTTCCTATATTTCTGATTTCATTTTCACTGTCTTATGTTTAAATTGGATAGTCAAAGGCCCATAATTCATCTTGTGATGCTCTCGGCTGAAGCAATTTAAACTGTGTTAAGTTCTTCCTAACCAATTCAGAATTCATTTATTTAATGCTCTGATGCAGTTATATGTTTTCTTTTCTTCCTACACTCTACAAATTTACAAATTATAACTCAGATTTATCACCTCATTTAGCCTTTATCCTCTAGAGAGTTCTATTGACCAACCATTGCTTCCATTCATTTTCATAAGTTTGACTCCATAGCCCTAAGTGTCACTCCCTTTCCTTGCTAGTAAAATTATAAAAAACCCCCCAAAACAACAAAACCTAGCCATTGATTGTCAAAGAAACACCAAGTGACATGAGAGAGCCCTCTTTCAGCTGAGTAGGCTAGTATATAGCTCTAAAGTTGGTTTGTAGGTTACCTTTGTCTTTTTTTTTATCAACCAAAGAAATTTACAGAGTGCTAACATTCTGGCGCTGTTGCCGGGGATCGAAAGTGAAATCTTCCTTGGGAAAAGAATGACTTAAAGATTCAGATTTTATTCTTGAGGGTGATAGTAAATAAAACACCTTATTGGTTGAAACTAAATTTACCTTGGCGAATCCATTATAAAGAGACGAGTAGAATAAAGTAGGTTGAGTGAGAAATCTTGGCTCCCAAGATAATTCATACCAGGAGCAATCCAGACCCAGAAGCAATAATCCCTGTGTCTGATCCTGAGAAAATTGTACACAAAAGAAAAGAAAAGCTAATAATCTCAGTTCTATGTTTAGACAGATATCTGTCCTTGCCCAAATATGGAGTGACAAGCATTTAAGACCTTGACTTTGATTTGAAATTTGAGAAAACTCTGTTCAAAACTGAATCTGAGTCTTGTTTGAACAAGATCATCTTTGACAGGAAGAGGTTCCAAGATTTAATTTTACATGCCTCTACTAAACCTCTTGCAATTCCTACTAAGAATCAACATCCACTTCAATTTCTGGCAGCTAGGTTATCCTTTCTTGTTCTACCTTCTCAGTTATATGATTTTCCACAGGAGTATAATCAGAGGATTAAGTTGTATGATGCTGAACGAAACGTGTCAGCCCAAAAACACTTAGACTGGTTCAATGATTTTGTAGACTTGGAAGAAGTAGATTTTGAATATGCAAAAATGAGGTTGTTTGCACAAAGTCTTGCAAGAGAAGTTAGAAAGTGGTTCATAGCTCTCCCAACAACAAATATCCTACATTTTGAAGCCTTTGAAATGAGTTTTCTTGAAAAGTGGGGTGACAAGAAAAAACCCCTTTAGTTATTAAATGAGTACAACAACATGAGAAGGTCACCTGATGAAACAGTCTAAGAGTTTTCAACTAGATTTATAAAAGTCTACAATTCAATTCCTACTGAAGTAAAACCTCCTCCTAGAGCTGCTCAACTTAGATATGTTGATTACTTTGAAAGTGATTTTGCTTTGTTGTTGAGGGAAAGAAGATCTACTTCAATAGATGATATGATGAGTGATGCAATAGAATTTGAAGTAAATTTAATGGCTTCAGGAAAGATCAAATATAATTCTGATAGGGAAATGAACAAGGTTCAAGATAAGGCACAACCTTCAACCTCACAGTCATCATAAGAGAGGTTTGAAATGATGATGAATACCATGGAGAAACTCATGGAGAGGATGTCTTTAGATAATAAGCCTAACACCATAGAACATGATGATGTTCCACCCAGAAACCAAAGGAGACCAACATTTCCAAAAACTAGACAAAGAGATAAGAGTAACCAAGGTGATCAACAAATAAGACCTCCTTTTCAAAATAATTATGTAAATGAGAATTTTGAAGACAATAAGCATTGCTGTGATGGTGATGAAATAGAGGCGTTTCTAACTAAAGAAGAACATGATCAGTTCATGGATGCAAATGAACTATTCATGTAGGATAATGATGAAAGGTTGTCGATGGAAAAAGAAATAACATGTTCCTTGATTTTTGGATTCTGCCACGTAAGCGACATACTTTGGCACTGTATCTATGTTATTTTCACCCTCATGCATTTCCTGACATGGCTGCAACTTTTCTGATGGGTTTTGAAATGATGCTTCTGCTGAAAAAAACAATAGAGTTGACTGCCTGATCATGTCAATATCGTAACAACGCTTTATCCCATAGCTGGATGATGGAGGAAGACTTTGAAAACACCAGTCATCCAACACATCAGATATTGGATCCTGTAGAAATTTTATTGACTGTTGCATTGGTTCCACTGCAACTTCTTGATTTTCTGTGTATTTATCCTTTAGCATATACTCAAGATTCTTTTTCAAAAACTGAAATGAATTAAAGCATAATGGTACAGAGTTGTTTTGGATTAACTCAGCATTTTCCTCAGGCCTTAATATTTCCTCTGAAATTTGAAAATCAAAGTTGGTGAATGGCAACAACTCTGGATTTAGAACAACCTCAACATCAACACTGACATCTTCACCTAGTTGATCAGAAAATTCTCCCTCTCTACTATTGACAACTTGCTTACAATTTCCTCTCAAAAATTGAAAAGAAGAGAAACATAAGGGCAAATATTTTTTCCTTACTCTGAAATTTTCTGCCCCTTCCTCATCGCTGTCATGACTATTGTGCAAGGGTTGATTGTCATATCTGAACCGTAAATGATCTTCTTCCTGCCAATGACATGCTGCTGATTTCTTTGAACAGTCCACCTCTATTTCAACCTCATGCTCATCATCATACTGATCACACTTGGGTGGACAATCCAAGTAAGGAATATCGTCAAACATGCACATCGTATCAGCTGGTTGTTCCTCTGCAAGTTGAGATGGAGCTTCATCTTTGACTGTGTTGTGAATTGAATACATGAAAGAATCATTATCCAAACCATGGTACCAAGGATGAACTGCAAAATGTTTGGAAACAATGGCCCTTTCTTTCTCTGAGATCAATGGAACATGGTGTCTTTGGACATCAAGCTCATATTTCCTTTTGATCCTCTGCATCATCTCTTCCATGACACTGGCCAAAATCTCCAGTTTTCTGATGACTTTAGCTGCTCCCTTCCTTTGTCCTTTAACTTTGACCTTTTGATCAACAAGTTGGTCTCCACATCAACTGCAATGTTTTGCATTTCTTCAAGGCTTGCAGTGTTCCTTTCTCTTAATTGGAATGCCATCTCAGGATCGAAGGCATCTGGGAAATGCAATTTGGCTAAACCAAGAAGTGGCCTTACATCCACATGTATTGAACGATACACCTCATTGAACCTCACTGAAAACTGTTGTACTGTTTCCCCGTGTTTTCTTTTCAAGTGGTCGTATTCTTCTAGGATGAGGAAAACATTTCCCATGATCACCCACCTATCTAAGAACACTTGCATGAACTGATGAAAATTTCTTATGCTTGCAGCTGGCAGATTTCTAAACCAATTTTTAACTTTACTTTGCAAAGACAGGGCAAACATTCTGATGCAGACATCATCATCTTCTACCTCAAAGAGGTCAATAAAATCCTCAAGACTTTGGATATGTTTTTCAGCAGTAATATTGGCATTCTCTCCATCAAACCTAGGCAAATTATTGATGTAATTGACAAGGAGGTCATGGAGAATCGGAGGAAAATCTAGAGGCTTGTATCGGTCTGGGACTTTTGCAAGCACATGAGATGAAGCGAGAGGCTCACAACCATCCAGAGGTTTAGCAAGAGTAGGAGATAAAGAAAGAGGCTTATGTCTCACTAGGGTTTCTACAGGTGCATCTGGGATGTGCACAGGTGTATGAGTATGCACATAATCTACAATTGGGGATATAATCTCTTGAGACTCATCATTTAACAGACGGTCAAAGTAATATTTAGCAATATACTTTTGATCAGGCTTAGAAAAAGATAAGACATGATTGGAGATAAAACCAAAGATGTCTTGAATGCAATTTGAGCTTGAGTACCTGGTCTTTCTAGGCTGCTTGGCCATGCTTTAGGTTCTTCCTCCAGTGGAGTCTTTGAGTTGGCACTGTCTGGAGCTGATTTGGAGTTGTCAGGTGAATGATCTCAGCCTTATTGTGTCTTTCCACTATCCACCATCAGTGATCAGATCTGAATCTTTGAAGTGTACTATTGGGGAAACTCCCCAGTGGAGTCGCCATTCTGTTAGCACTTTGTAATTTGCCCAAGGCTATGAGGCAGTCACAGAGGCAACATCAAAACTGCTTCGAGTCAGGGATCTAGCCCTCCAAGACTTAGAGAGGGATCTCTCTGTCTGATATAACTTTGTTGGAAGAGGATATTAGGCTAGCTAATGGGTTCAGAGTTTGGATTTTTTAATTGGTAAGAGCAGAGAAAAAGGAAACATGGGCAATGGAGTCACTGCAACGAATGATCAAAAATCCATGTCAAGAGGCTAATATTTGCAGGGCAAGGTAGACAACTCACTGGATCCTTTAATTTAAATGAAATGGGTGAGATGAAACAGGTCCAGGAATCCAATTAAACACATAGCAACTAAGAATTTTGCGTTCAATCTTCAGTGGAAAACATAAAAAACTATACCAAGCCAGAGACAGAGGGTGCATTAAAACCAATTCTGTTCTTAATATTGTTGGAATAATTCAAAGGAAGACATTAATTATGATAACAGAGAAACAAATTAACATAGAGGGATGCACATCACCAGTCGAAATAGTTACAAGAATCCTGCATCATAGCACTGTCTCATTGAATTGATGAAAAAACACTGAAAGCTCAACGAGCTGTTTTACAAAATTTTTAATCCATGGTCCTCGATTGATAAACAACCTTTACATTTAAAATCATCTCTGAATAAATATGGGAGATCCTCAACAAGTTTCAAGAGTCGGTTTTAACCGCCTCAGCCAAAAATAGCCACAAAACCCACAAATTCTGGAACTGTCAGCCATGAAAGATGGATCGGTTTTCTGCGAAAAAGGGGTCTGAACAGACATGGTTTTCTCTTCAACGCTGACACCTGGGAAAAAAATGAAGGAGTTTATTGTATATGGGCGTGTACTGGAAAAAAAACTCCTTCGGTTTCAATGAATTCGCCTCCAGCTAGCCGTAACATCTCCTGCAAGATCGGGACTGTAACAGAAAAACCGAAAATCCGAAAAAAGAGGCTGAAAGACAGCTTCGATTCTCCCTGCTCGTGGAACCTGTGAAAAAAATGAGAGAGGTTTTTTTTATTCATCCCGTTACGGAGAAAAATATCTCTCGGTTTTTAAAAATTCATTTTTTTTGCCCCGAAACGACCTCAAAAGAAGACTGGTCGAAAAGCTGCAAAAGCGGTTTTTTTCGGGAGCAGAGTGGTATTCCGGACCGTTGATTTATTTCTTTGATGTATGAGAGTGTATGGGGGTGGGTAGGATTTTAGGATAGGTTTAAGTTTTGTTTTATTGTTTTTAATTTGAATGCTTTATATTGTTTGTTTTTTAAATTTGTTTTACGTTTTTTTAATATTTTGTTTTTATATATGTTTTATTATTTTGTGTTTTTTTATATATTTTGTTTTTATAAATATTTTTTAATTTGTTTTTAATTTATTTAAATTAATAGAAAACTAACCTTATTACTAACTTAAATAATTAATTTAGTTGTTAATTAATTAATTAATAATTAAGTAAATTAATTTTTAATTGATTAATTAATTTCTAACAAGATTTTGACCTAGCTTTTTGTCTAACTACCCTATCTTTATTAACCTATTTACTAATTACTAACGTTATCAATTAATCTAACTACCTTATTTGATTTTTCCCTTTATCCTAAGTTCATTTATTCGTGAATGGGTGGAGATGGCAGGATAATGGAGGCTGACGTCACAAGGCAAGAGCGATATGGTAGTAAGTTGGGAGGGTGGTAAGCAGTAAGTGGTTTGGAGCGGAGGAGGTCTGATGCAGTGGATGGATGACACATGGGGACAGGGCCCACCAAAAAAACCGCCTCATTCCAGACCCCCCCCCGCCACCGTTAAAGGCAGAAAGGTCAAGGGGGTCCAGAATTGCCTGTAGACCGTCCATCTGCGCGCTTCCATGACAACCGTAGATCTGTGCACACTTTTTAATCACCATTCCGGACCCCCCCCCCCATCGTTAAAAGTAGAACAGTCGAGGGGGTTCGGAATCCACTGTTAGCCATTGATTTACGTGCCACTAGATCGATCGTCAATCTAAGCGCGTTCTTTATTCTCCAGGTGCGAATGCAGTATATGAGGAAAAACTTAGGCTTAATGAATTTTTGAGAGTTTGGTGCACTATTTCCCTTGAAAATAATTTGCAGAGATGAAATATTATTTGCAAACCTATACACCCAGAGTGAAAAATTTCCAGTCAACAGATGATTCTATGAATTATAGGGTTATAACAAGGAGAATAAATGTGCATGGAGATTATGAGCTGATTATCAATCAGATAAAGGTTATATATCAAGAAAATCATCCAAGATTAAGATCCTATAGGAATATAGTGCTTGGTCTCCTTGAAGAATTTCCAGAGTATAATATTTCAGTGATTCCAAGGGGGAAGAATCATATTGCTTATGCCATGGCTACTTCAACCTTAGTTTTCAAAATACCATATTTTCCTAAAAAAAATATGAGATTGAGGTCAAGCATAGACCAATAGTGCCTGATAACATTAAGTAATGGAAATGTTTCAAAGATGACAAACAAACATAAAGTTTCCTGAAGATGGAGGGTGAATTTGAAAATTTGAATATTGATGAGGAATATTGTGATGAAGAAGAATATGCAACTGTGTTCACAAATGATGGCTATTTCAAGAATCAGATTGCTGGTACAGATATAATGCAACTAAAAATAACATCATTCCCAAAGGCCTGGTCCCATTAGAAAAGTTCTTTGACAACAATGATGTGACCAGGAGTCCTAAAATTGCTGTAAATGAAGGAGATGTTAAATATTTCAACATTGGGACTCAGGATGATCCCAAGATCATCAAGCTATACATGACTCTTAGCCCAAAGTTCAAGCACAGGTATATCAATTTAATGAAGGAATTTCCTGATGTTTTTTCCTGGAGTTATGAAGATCTGAAAGTTTATGATACTAAGGTGATTCAACATGTGATTCCAATCAAAGAGGATCATAAACCTTTCAAACAGAAATTAAGAAGAATCAATCCTTTGCTGCTTCCCTTAATTGAGAAAGAGATAAAGAAGTTGTTTGAAGCTAAGATCATAGTGTCTATGAGATTTTCTAAGTGGGTGGAAAATTTGGTACCTGTCAGAAAGAAGAGTGGAGAGATCAGATTATGTGTAGATTTCAGAAATCTGAACAGGGTATCTCTCAAGGAAAATTATCCACTGCCTAAGATGGATCACATTCTACATAAAGTCATTGGATCTCAAAAAATGTCAATGTTGGATGGTTTCTCTAGGTACAATAAAATCATGGTTGTTGGCACAAGGGGCAGACCTAGGGTTCAACACTACAACAATGCACCAACAAAACCCTAACTACCGGCCCTTTCGGCAACACCTACGAAGCAGATGAAATCTCACCCGAGGTAGAGGTAGGGGTGGTTGCAAGACTTAAGTGTCTGCAACCTTAGCTGGGACATGGATCTGTGATTCCTTACTTAATATAACACTCAACACTGCTGAATATTTAATATGCAATCAATAACCACTTCACAGATACAATAGATCTTCACAGCATTCACAATGAACTAGATAGTTTGATCACTTATCATCCATAGAGTATTCAGATCTAACAGGTTAATCACTTAGCATATACATGTGAATCAGACCTAACATTCTACACATAATAGGCACTAAGCATAAGCATATATAGCATATATATCTACTCATCTCAAATACTTAGCAAATAATCACATCAATGCATCAGAACAAGGCACAAAGCGGACAACACAGGATTTACGTGGTTCACTCCCACTCTAGGGCTACATCCACCAACTCTTCTTCTTTATTATCATCGACCAATCGGTTACAAGCATAGAGCCTTAGAAAAACTTACTTTGCACAAGACAAAATATTTGCACAGCTCGCTAGATCCTTCTTCCTTGCCTTTCAGCACAAAGCCTTCTATACCTTCACACAGGGACTTGCAATAAGCTCTGCAAGTCTATACAAAATCCACAAAACTCTTGATCACATAGACCCCCCCTTGGCACTTAGCCTATATCACATAGATACAATATTCTTCTCTATTACTACTTTCTTACATTTTCCTATCCTTCTATTTATACATACAAAATGGGCCTAAGCGTGGGTAAACCCACGACTCGACATCCCATTGCCATTAAATATTCCCAAAACCCAAAAAGGGACCCAAAAGTGGGTTGATATTCTGCAATCTCTGCTTCATCTAGCGCTCCATCTTCGACAGGCTGTCAAAGTCCCAAAAACGGTCAAATATGACCAAGTGCTCCCAAAACTTGGTCAAGGGCCAACATGCCCCCAACACTCACTTGTGATTTGTCCCGAGTCACTCTGGTCTGAGAAATTCTACCTTGAATGCCTCGATACTGGCTCGATCTGCTTCGACATGCTACAATTCTATGACCTCTTTCTCAGTGAACTCCTGGATGAGTGCGTCATTGACTATCCCTTCTAGGTGCTATTCTGCTGTGATGACGACTTGTTCTAGCTTGGCTCCTTGGATTTAAACTTTGGTGAACAGTTGGCATGTCTTCTCTTGCACTGGTTGAAGTCATTGAGAGACTTCCATCACTTTTCTCTGGATCATGTAGATCTATTGCTAGGCCATGCACTGCTCTAGAAACCTCTTCATTCTTTCAATTGGTGTTAAGACCTTACAATGCGCCTTTAGCGTATCTGCATGCTGCTTTGCTTCTTGGAGCTGTGACTCCTGTGCCTGTAACTATGGATTTTCTGTATGGTTTTCATATGTCTGAGCACTCTTGGAGCTCAACTACTTTCACTCCAAGGCAAGGGATTTCATTCTTCCAACTATGTTGCGAGTAGTTACCTCCCTTAGGTCTCTGATTTCTTGAGGAGTCTTGGGCATGGTACGAAGTTCTAGATCTGCGATGTGCTGCTGAAGCTGTTGGATTACTTCTTCAAGTTGTGCCACTTGCCGTGGGACTCATTCCTCAGTTTTCACTTCTATGACTGTCACAGAGTGAAGTGCGTTGTGAATCCTTTCCCGTACTTCGAGTTTCTCTGTGAGCAACTATTCCTTGTTTTTCCGCAGCGCTTCTTTCTCTTCATCCCATTTTTCTTGTAGAGTGAGCTTTTCCTTTTTTGCAGTACTTCTGTGGTCCACAAGGTCTTCTATACTTGCACTAAATCCTGGGTGGCTTGTGCTGCCTCTTCTTGAGCTTGTCGAAGGTGAGCTTCGACTGTATCAATAATCCGATGTAGTTGGGCTGGCTCATCACCTAATTCTGGTGTTCCTGATGGCAGGGGTGCAGTGGAAACTGCGTGGCTAGACTGTATTTCTTGCTGTAATCATTGAAGCTCACCCTTGATGCGACTGAAAACTTCCTCCTACTTGGATTCTTGCTTTACTGCTATCTCTAGTGAAGTATCATTCAGTGTAGTGACTATGAAGTCGAAGTCATCCTGAGTGAGAACAGTTTCAAACTTGGTTCTGGTTGCACTAGCTTTCTTCATAGATGAAGGCTTTTGTGGGGTAACCTTCCTTTTCTTGGAGGGATCTTCCTCCTCTCTAAGTGGTGTAACTTCGCCTTTATTTTGCTCAACTTCTGTGATACCTGGCTCTCCACCATCTCCTCCCTACTCAGGTGAGATTGAAGTGGTCTTCGCAGAAGTACTGTTGGCATCTTGAACTTATTCATATTTCTTGGTCTTGCTTGGTCAAGGGGTATCATGCACAGGTTCTGTACTGTCTATATCAGAAATCTCCGTGGGGTCTGCTGAGATGAGGAGGTCTACTGAGCACTCCTTGGTGATTTCTTCCAATTCTTCTTTTGTTAACTTATAATAGGAGTGTATCTATTGCTTGTGCTCATCAGTGCACGCTGTGATGTATATATAGTGTCTGTCTACGCTGAACTTCATTAGGGGCCAAAACTTGTAGAGGGTGTTCAGAGTGATGCATGGTGTAGACTGGATTGTGATCTTCAATTGATTGTAGTAGGTGTGGAAGACAACATTGGATTTCCATTGCTTGTTCATATCACTTGAGTACCACAAGGTACTTAACTTCACAACCAAAGGTTCAAAGGGCTCAATGTCTAGGATGGTCGCACCTTCCAGCATCTCCCATGCGATGAAAGTTATCAATATCAGAAGCCAATTGAAGTGGAACTCATATCCTTGGTCCTTCTCCTCTACAATCAAGCTCTATATGGTTCACGAGGTACTATGCCCAATTCATCTGTAGTCCTTCTGCGCACTTCCCGATGAGGCCAACAATGAATCTAGTTACTTGGGTGGGCCAGTTCTTGCGAACTATCTTGTCTGCGATTAGCTGACATGCGAGGCACACTGAGATGCTCTGGATAGAGGCTACTTTGTAACCTCACGTACCCTTCTATACATCTCCATAAGTCTCTTTGATTCATTGGGATAATGCTCGGTCTGAGGTCTTTCTAGGGTAAAAATCATGTGGGTCAGGGCCCTGCATGCTCATCCCTGTGATCCGATTGATCAAGGTCGGATCCACAGTGATGAGATGGTTCAACCATAAGTATCCTCCATGGTAGCAGGACAACAACAATTTAACGCATGCGTTTAGTTCCTGGTGTCGGCCGAAGTGCAGGATCTTCACCACATTAAGCAGTGTGGACTGCACGAGGTTCTGGGTCTATGGCTGCGGGATAATCTTTGAATTGTTTCCTTTGGTCCTGGTCAAGTACTTATGCGGGGCAAGCATGCTATAAGCTTTCTGGTCTCCAAGGTTGAAGTCACTAAATTTCAGTGCTGCGAGCTTATCCTGGTCAGCGCGAACTACGCGCACCCCTTTTAGAAGGTATGTAGTAATCACAACATATTCGAACTCTCAGGGTACACTGTCATAGTTGATGGCACCGCTCAGAGGGGGTAGATAGGAAAATAGAATGCTCACAATTAGCTTGGCATTGGCGAGGTCATCTTTGTGCTTAGTACATTTCTCATCGACTGGTCGAGATGAACCGACACGAGCAGTGGATGGAGAGGCTGCTAGTCCTCTCGTGGACGATGCCCATAATCCTATGGATAACCCTCACTTTGACATGAGTCTATCAGTTCTTAGCTCAAGGAGAAATTTTGTTACATATTCTTTGGTAGCAATAATCTCATCGGACATACGTGCTCAGGATAAAATAATCGGGTTCACAACGGTCTTAGATACTGCACTAGAGTGAACAACAAGAGCACAATGAGCACTGTATACACTTTCTAATCTGCAGGCTTCAAATTCTCAGTTGGAAAAAGTGTTCTTTGTTCATGGTGCAACGAGATAAATAGGCAATATTGGCAACAGTTTACTTGCAATGATTATGAGCCTCATTAACTCTTCTTCTTTCCGTTGTGGCGCGGTCCAACGGTCTGGTGGAGAACCATAAATGCTTTTCCAATTGTTCAGAGCAGCATTCAAATGGATATATCAGCTTCCAATGGCTATATTGCTTCGCCATAGATAAGTGACATATGTTGCTATTCTGATATCCCGATGAAGCTCCAATTCTACAAAGTTTTTTTCTGTGAGGTACCCTCTGGAACCTGCTGTAACTTCTCAATATTGACATTCTTATTACTTATGTTCCTAGCCTTTTTCCCTGTGAGCTTCGTCTCAGTGGTTCTTTTCCCATTCTAATTCTTATTTTCCTTGGTCAAAGTCACTTCGCACTGCTGAGATCCTCTCCTAGGATTCATGTGTATCACTTCTTCTTTATCTGGGGTAGAAATTTCAGCCTTCAGTATGTCTTTTGATGTTCCTCTAGCTTTGACATCTAGGCTTCTAGTGTCAGGTAGCTTTAATCTATTCTCCTGTTCTTCAATCAACTGTGCAATATTTCAGGTCATGAAATCTTTTAACTCTTGTCTCTTTTGTCTTAAGACTTCTTCTTCTTCCTTCTTTCTATCTTGATCTCTATCAATCCAAGATTTTCCTAGTAACATGGTAAACAAGACATTGTCTTCAACGGATTTAATAATCTCAAAATCTTCCTTTGTCGAAGTTCCATTGACTGTCATAGGTATCTGAGCGAGCTTTCCACATAACATCATCAGTTTTCCTCTGATTATTCCTATTCCTCCTAATGAAGGGATCATAGCAGGCTTCCCAAGTTCTTTCTGACATAATGTTCACTTGTGTCTCTTCATCAAGGACAGAGTCAATGTCGAAGTCTCCTATTCTTTCTTCAATGCATTCTTTTTCTTTGAAAATCTCTAATAGTATAACATATCAGTGGTCATTCAGGGTCTCTTTCATTTGTATCAATACCTTCTCCGATTCTTGCTGGGGTTCTGCCTCTTCTGGATCTGCCTTAGGGTTTTCCAGATTCATTTCTTCCAGCCTAGCGATCATTCTAGGGCAATTCAATACCTCATGGTCCATAGCTTTGCAACAAAGAAAAATAGATCCTCTGCCAGGGAATTCCTTAGCAAGATGTCCAGGTCTTCTGCAACTGTAACAGAGGGTCACTCCTCTCTTTCTTTTAAACAATCCACAACTTCTTCTATATTGCGCACTAGGATCATGGTAGCTAATCTGCAAAAAATTCTTTCTAGGATCCTGCATCCATTTGTTAGTCCAAACATTTTTTCTATGCATAGGTATAACATATCTCTCACTATTCTTATCAGATCTACTCATATCAAGCCTTCTTTCATCTACCAGTGCCCTATTTTTCAAACTAGGATAAACTCTATTAAACATACCTAGATCCATACCTTAGAAACAAAAAATTTCACTTATCTTAATTCTACAGAGCACAAAGCCTCCAGGTCTAACACTTTTAACTACTCTTACCTTTATCAGAGCACAAATCTTACAGATCTTCCCTCTTTATTCAAGAATTCCCACTTTTACCTTTCTCGGAGCACAAAGCGTTCAGATCTTGTTCCTTTTCTTCAAATCCAACCTATTTTCTTTCATATCGAGCCTCTTTCTTTTAGATCAGTTAGACTACTATGTACTAGGGCATAGATTATCGCACAAGACTTTCAGGTTAACCTTTTTGCACAAATATTCTTCTTCTCAGTTCCCAACAATAACAGTTTCAGGTCCCGTCAATGGAACCATTTGTTGGCATAAGGGGCAGACCCGGGGTTCAACGCTACAACAACGCACCAACAAAACCCTAACTACTAGCCCTTTCGGAAACACCTTTGAAGTAGATGGAGTCTCACCCAAGGTAGAGGTAGGGGTGGTTGCAGGACTCAAGTGTCTTCAACCTTAGCTGGGACACGGATCTGTGATTCCTTACTTAATATAGCACTCAACACTGCTGGATCTTTAATATGAAATCAATAACCACTTCGAAGATACAACAGAGCTTCACAGCATTAACAATGAACTAGATTGTTTGATCACTTATCATCCACAGAGTATTAAGATCTAACAAGTTAAACACTTATCATATACATGTGAATCATACCTAACATTCTACACATCATAGGAACTAAGCATAAGAATATATAGCAGATCTATCTACTCATCTCAAAGCACTTGAAAAATAATCACATCAATACATCAGAACAAGGCACAAAGCAGACAACACAGGATTTATGTGGTTCACCCCCACCTTGGGGCTATCTCCACCAACTCTTATTCTTTATTATCGTCGACCAATCAGTTACAAGCACAGAGCCTTAGAAACCCTTACTTCGCACATGAAATGAGATATGTGCAGCTCGCTAGATCCTTCTTCCTTTCCTTTCAGCGCAAAGCCTTGTATACCTTCACACAAGGACTTGCACTAAGCTCTGTAAGTCTATACAAAATGCACAAAACTCTTGATCACACAGATCCCACCTTGGCACTTAGCCTATATCACATAGATACAATATTCTTCTCTATTACTACTTTCTTACATTTTCCTATCCTTCTATTTATACATACAAAATGGGCCTAAGCATGGGTAAACCCATGGGCTGAAATCCCTTTCCCATTACATATTACCAAAACCCAAAAAGGGACCCAAAAGTGGGACGAGATTCTGCAATCTCCGCTTCGTCTGGCACTCCATTTTCGAAAGGCTGTTGAAATCCCAAAAATGGTCAAATATGACCAAGTTCTCCCAAAACTTGGTCAAGGGCCAACAATGGTACATCATGATGATCAGGAAAAAACAACCTTTACAACACCATGGGGCACCTTCATGTATGCCAAGATGCCCTTTGGGTTCATGAATGTAGGGGAAACTTTCCAAAGAGCTATGGATACATCTTTTGCTGATGAGAAAGATAAATTTCTTGTCATTTACTTAGATGATATCACTGTATATTCAGTTTCTGATGAAGAACATCATAAACATCTAAGAAGGGTTTTCAAAAATGTAGGAAGTTTGACATTTCAGTGAACCCCAAAAAGTCTAATTTTGGGATGGAAGAGGGGAAGTTGTTTGGTCACATTATTTCAAAGGAGGGAATAAAGATAGATCCCAACAAAGTTGAGGGAATCCTAAAAATGGGCACACCTAGAAGAAAAAAAGAAGGGTAATCTTTCCTAGGGAAAGTGAATTTTTTGAGAAGATTCATCCCTAACCTAGCTGAAATCATAAAGCATATCACTAACATGCTCAAGAAAGGAAGTGAGATAAAGTGGAACCCTAAAGCTAAAAAATCCTTTGAATATATTAAAGTGGCATTGACCAAATCACAGTGATGGCGAGTCCTAATTTTGGAAAATACTTTATATTGTTTTCTTTTTCCTCAAAGGACACCATTGCTGGTGTTTTATTAAAAAAAGATGAACACAATTTTGAGAGGCCTATAGCATACTATAACAGGACATTGAGGGATTCCCCATTTAAGTATGTTATCATGGAAAAACATACATATTCACTGGTCAACACCCTAAAGGAGTTTAGAGTTTATATCTTGCATTCTCATACCACTACCTATGTGCCCAATAGTTTTGTGAATGACATTTTAACTTAGCTTGATCCTAAGGGAAAAAGGGGCAAGTGGATAGCTGTTTTATTAGAGTATGACCTTGAGATCAAACCTACAAAGTTGATCAAGGGTAAAATACTTTCCAAGCTGATGGCACAGACAAATTGTGAGCTCTTGGGAATTAACTTCATTGCTGATTTGTCAGCAGAATCAGAAGAAGAAAAGTTCCCTCAGGTATCTAAAAAATTCCTTGAATCCCCATGGTATGTTGATATTATTTATGTGTTGAGAAATTTGCAGGATCCTCCTGAATTGAGCAAAACCAAGGCCAGTTTTTTGAAGATAAAAGAAACAAAGTTTTGTATTTTAAATCAATCTTTGTATTGGAAGGATCCAGAAGGAATATTGCTGAGTTGTTTGCTGGAAGGAGAAGTAGAAAAAACTATCAGAGAGTTTCATAAAGGTGATTGTGGAGGGCACCATTATTGTAAAACTACTGTGCACAATATACTGAGAGACGGGTTCTATTGGCCCAATATTTTTTCTGATGTATACAAAGAAGTTTCAAGTTGTCATGAATGCCAAATTTTTGATGGGAAGAGAAAATTGCAGCCTTTTCCCTTGAAGCCCATCTCTGTTGAAGCACATTTTAGACAATGGGGCCTTGATTTCATAGGAGAAAATCATCCACAGTCCTCATATCAACAAAAGTGGATACCGATAACCACAAATTACTTCACCAAGTGGATTGAAGTAGTTCCCACTAGGCAAGCCATATATATTGTTATCATCCAGTTTTTGGAGGACAATATTTTGTCCAGGTTTGGTTGTCCAATCAAAATCATTACAGACAATGCAACAACATTTAAGTCCAAAAATATGGAAAATTTTTGCAGTGATTACAATATAAATATTGGCCATTCCACAACTTATTCCCCTCAAGGTAATGAGTTGGCTGAGTCATCCAATAAAAGTTTGCCCAGAATCATCAAAAAACTGATGCAAGATAACAAAAAGGCTCGGCACAAAAAGCTCATCCATGCACTATGGGCTGACATGATCACTACTAAAAGGTTTATTTCCACTTCACCCTTCCAGATTGTTTATGGCACAGAAGTAGTTTTTCCTACTTCATTAGGATTACCAGTGATGAGGTTGCTACAAGAGCAAGATGCTGAACCAGATTCCACTCAGAGGACAAATGAACTGATCAATGTCCAACAAACAAGAGATAAAGAATTCAACAAATCTAAAATGCACCAAGACAGGATTAAAAAGGATTTTTACAGGCATACTAAAGAATATGATTTCAAAGTGGTGGATTTGGTGTTGATATGGGATGCTAGGAATGAAGACAGAGGAAAGCATGGGAAATTTGACCATCTATGGCCGGGACCTTTCAAAATTGTGGCATACCATTGAAATAATTCCTATCTTCTACAAGAACACAATGGAGATCTCGTTGGTGGAGGACCTGTGAATGGCAGGTTTCTCAAGAATTATCTCTTTTAAAGGAATTTTCACCCTTTCCATTCATTGTATATAACCATTTTTGTTTTTCATTTGAAGCAATCGAAATCAAATCAATAGAAATTGAAGCCTGAAGCGAAGGCCCTAAGTTATGCTGGGTATAATTTGAGTTTGTGAATAAGATGTTGATAGATTCAGTTGTAGGAGTAAAATAAAGCCCAATGGGTAGGCACTTGGTTTGTCGTTCTTTGCTACCTCTCTAGGAGGATAACATCCCCAGTTGGAGCCCATGTTATCACCATTAAATTTTTTGTGTGAAATTAAGATTTCTGGACTTAGAAAGACACTAGATTGGTTTGGAGGCTTGAAAAGATAGAGGAAGGGGATAAATATGGAAAAGAAATGAAAAAATGGCAGGGGTGCTAAGAATATGGGACCCGATATGTCGCAGATCGCAAGCTCTCTAGATTGACGGTCGATGATCATTTCGGGAGGAGAAGCTGTGCAGAGGATAATTTCAAAAAGCGGGAAAAAATCTAAACCGCGTTTTTTGGTTGGGACTACAGGGTGCCACTAGATGCATTTCGGGGTGAAAAGAGGGTTGCCCCAAACCACTTCCTCACGCCCTCGAAAATTGTAAAAGGTATAAAAGGGAATTTGTTATGTATTTTATTATTATTTCGAAAGACTGGACCATTTTAAACTTGGCGTGACCATCCTCATTCGACTGCAGCTCAATGATACGCCATTGCACACCATTTCCTCTCATTTTGAGTTATTTTTCATCGCCTCCATGGAACCTATCATAAATTCAATAATAGAGCAAGACCCCGTGTCGAATGAAGAAGCCCTAATTGACCGATATTCATACATTTTCAACACTGAAATCACTATTTCGCCCATCTCTGTGTCTAGAAGCATTCTGTCTGATAATGTAGGAAGGAATATATCATTCCTTGAAGCAATCCAAGCCACCATAGTCCCTTATGATTTCAAAGTCGCTTTCCCTTTTCCTGAATTCATAGGTTGGTGCACAGAGAAGTATTCACATGAAGAAAAAGTCATCATAAATAAACAGGGGTCCGAGGTCATGTGTAGGGTAAAGAGTCTATCAATTCGAGATGCACTAGATATACCAGAGTATTTCTCCACAGTGTCTGAACCTTTCAATGAAGAAAATATAATTAGTGTATACAAAGAGTGTCCATCAAAAGTCAAAGATCTATTCTTACATACAAATTTCAAACCAGAACATTTTTCAAAGAGTCTGTCTTTGCCAGTGAATTTGAGTATGATGGTTATTGAAGTCCAATGGGTCTGTTCCCTTTTGAGCCAGGTCTTAGGTCTAGATAATGACAAACATGTGGTCGAAGTCATGGTTGATTTCCTATTGGTGTTTTTCAAGTCAGATTTTGGTCTATCAGTCTGCATTAGTTTTGATCAATTCAAAGCTGATAATATCCATAAATAGCTAGTGATTTTTCTCTCTCTAAGGCATTTTGATATTACACCTACTTGTTGAAGATTTTCCTGGAAACCAATAAGAGATAATTTCCTGAAGCAACATTCATATCAACTCAATGTAAGAGGATTACATTAGTCATGTTCATCAACAAAGTTATGTCTAGGGTTTACAGTTTGATTTTCAACACCAGCCTACCTAGATTTTTGGATGATATGAGGAGCTATTTGTGACCAAATCCATAAAACAGAGTGGGGGACTGGGTACTGTTCATGCATTCAACAATAATATGGGTTTATGGTTGTCATGAATCCCCCTATCTATTTCCTATTTTTCTAACCCCCAGAGTCTTTTCCCTTGAATTCATCAAGCAAAGAATCATATCTCAGACAAAGCATTTCCTAAATTTGCACAAAGCCTCCAACCTCAAGTTCCCTTTTATCATTAGCCCTTTCATTTTCAAAACCAGATATTGTTTATCTCAGATTCAAGAAAATCTCAGAGAGTTTGGTTTTGCATAGCTACAGGGAAGGAGATATGATCCACACCAAATCATATCCAAGAGAATATTGACGAACAAACATGCCCGTTATGAGCATGAACATGTTGAGGGTTTTGATAAACTAGAAAACCTAGAAGTCTGTGCTGATATGGAAGCAATATTGCAAAAAACTCAAACTTAGCAAGTGGAGACAACCCTTTAAAGAAGTCAAACACAACACGCTCCTCAGAAATTGATAGTCAAAGTTCCTAAGATGTGTTTTTATAGCAAGATAAGTAGTTCAGAGGCCATGGGCACCAGTGATCAACAAAATGATCCTAAGAAGATGAAGATTACACAGTCTCCATAGATAGTGGATTTAGAGGAGGAAAGATCCTAAAGAACAAGTAAATATAGATATGGTGGAGAGTGGTACTAGCACTGTAGAGGTTGAAAAGGGAAGAAAAMTCCAAAGTGAAGGAAACTCAAGAACCTTCAGCAACAAAAAAYACATCTTTGATAAAACATCTCGGGAAACTTATCAATATAAAKAAGATTTGGAAAAACAATATGCTGAGAAAGGAAACATGGCTCTGGGTGAGATGAGAGAATTAGTCCCTAAAGTAGAAAATATTTCTTAGCACAAATATTCTTTGTTCACAGTAGGGGATATTGAGAAGAGGACCTTTAACATTRCAGTTGCAGATGCAGATGCAGATAAATTATCCGAGATAAAGATAAGGTATGGAAACATCAACGCTCCAGACAAAGTCAAATTCCATAGGAACACCAACGATATGTTGTATTCTGACTACTTGAGTTTAAGCTTGAATAATTCAAAGCTTTCATCTTATACAATGAAATTGGAAGGGAAGTTAAGGAAAGAAAAAACATCTAGTAGAGCTTGGTAGACTTAGGTCAAGAGGCTAGAATATGAAGGTCCTCAAGGGGTGAAATCCTCATTGGATGAGAAGGACAAATTGATTCAAATATTGAAGAAGAAATTGAAAATGTCTAACATAGAGCATCCACAAACAACATAATTGGTTTCTCTAGAATAGGAAAATGAGACGCTTTGACAAGAGGCATTGGACTACAAGGCTAAGGCATTGTAGCTAGAACAAGAAAAGGTGAATTGGTCACAAGGACAGACAAAATTGCTGAACAAGGATATAGTTGTACCTCCTGTTGTAGAAGCTGGGCCAAGCACTGAAGGATTGGTCCAAGCCATGTCACAAGTTAGCCTCAAAGAAGGAGAAATCAAAGGGATAAAGGGGAACATAGAGAATTTAAAGAAAGAGATGCAAGCAATGGATGAAAAAATGGCTCAATTTCAAAAGGAGAATGGAGCCTTGCAGGAAAGGATAGATAAGTTGAAAATGAGATTGAAAGGAAAAGTCTTGTTACAGGGAGCCAAGCACATCAACTGGGACTCTATAAATGCTGAAGTTGCCAATTTCAGAGTGTATTTGAATTTCATCAATGATAAATACATCATGGCCATCACAACCAGAAGCAGGTGCATCATTGTGAATGAGACTTTAGCAAAGAAGCCATCAGAATGGGCACAAAATGCCATAAATCTACTCAAATCCATTCCTACTGCAGAACTTTAGACTATTGGAGTTAAATACATAACTACATTGATTATCTGGTCTAGGAGGGTTATTTCCAAACATAACTTGTTGAAATCAATTCAAACCAAGGCAACACAGATGGAACAAAGTGTGCAAGAGTTTAAGTATTTGTTTGAAGAGTTGTTTATCAAAGGCCTCCCACCATTTTGGGATGGAAATAGAAAATTGTATGATCAGGAGGAATACAATGCTCTCCTCACTCAGTGTAGGATGGATCACTCCAAGTTCGAAACCTTGGTAGAAAATCTAAAAGGAGACACATTGGTTGAGAATTTGATTGAAAAATTTGAGATTATGAATCGGTTCAAAGAAGTCAAACTTGGACTACCATTCATTTAATATGATTCCTTCATTGACCTGGAGATCCTGATCAAAGAAATGATAGACTATGATATCCCTTCTGACTTGCAATGGAAGGAGATAGTATGGCTAGGTAAGACAAAGTGTAGTTTTCCAGGGACCAGTAGATGATGTACATATGTCATTGAAGATGGTAGATCAGGTGGAAGACCCGAACTGAACACATGGTGAAGAAAGGAAATGAAGCGTCAGAGGATTTAGAATCCATATCACCAAACGTTTTCTTGCTAATCATTGTAAATCTGTTCCAAAACCTAAATTACTTGTAATTATTGTAATCAATTTCAAGAACTGAAACGTTTCATTTTTAAATCATTGTAATCAGTTTCAAACCAAAGGGACTCAAACTTGTATAAATATTAGGAGTTCCAAATGTATTAGTGTTGGCAGAAGTGCAAGGGCACGATTTTAAGCTATTCAAAACTTGAATGTAGTTTTTCGAAGCTGAATTGAATACACATGTAGAAGTATTGAAGTTTCCATGAAAAAATTCTAATGGTGGTGAACTAAGTTTTGTCTCCTTTCTTTGTATGTATTTCTTGTATTTATGATTTCATTTTCACTATCTTTTGTTTAAATTGAATAGTCAAAGGCCCATAATTCATCTTGTGATTCTCTCGGCTGAAGCTATTTAAACTGTGTTAAGTTCTTCCTAACTAATTGAGAATTCATTTATTTAATGCTTTGATGCAATTATATGTTTTATTTTCTTCCTACACTCTGCAAATTTACAAATTATAACTTAGATTTATCATCTCATTTAGCCTTTATCCTCTGGAGAGTTCTACCGACCAACCAATGATTCCATTCATTTTCAGAAGTTTGACTCCATATCCCTAAGTGTCCCTTCCCTTCCTTGCCAACAAAATTATAAAAAACCCCCCAAAACAACAAAACCTAGACATTGATTGTCAAAGAAACACCAAGTGACACAAGAGAGCACTCTCTGAGTTGAGTAGGCTAGTATCTAGCTCTAAAGTTGGTTTGTAGGTTACCTTTGTCATTTGTTTTATCAGCTTAAAAAATTTACAGAGTGCTAACAATGCATATGGTTGAGAGTTGTCTTGGTGATTGATGTTGGTGAGTAGATATGATTTGGTTGATAAGATTGATGAGACAAGTTGTTGTGATAGGTTGTTTGGACAGGTTGTTGTGACATGTTATTTGTACATGTTTGGTGCATGGTTGATGCACTTGTTTATGGTACAGGTTGAGGTACAAGTTTATGCATGGTACATGTTGGCACATGCTATTGGTACAAGTTGTTTATAGGTTATTGGTATATGTTGATTACATGTTGTTTACATGGTATTGGTACATGTTGATTACAGGTTGCTTGGTACAGGTTTACAACAATATATCTCACAGTGATAGTGTGACAATGGTTCCATTATTATACTTATATTTCAGGGCGGTTGAACGGGGAAAGGATATGTGGTTTTAGCCACCTTCCAGTTGTAGACAAAAAACATAGGAGGTTGTAGCCTCCTTTTGGTTGTAGCCAGAGAATTGGGGATTTGGATCTTCCCTCATGTTGTAGCCTGAGAAACTAGGGGGTCAGAGCCTCCTTCTAGTTGTAGTTGGAGAATTGGAAGTTGGTGCTTCCTTGAATATAATTATAAACATATAAGAAAATAACTCCATGTTTTTCTCCCGCATTGGGTTTCCATGTAAATATTGGTGTACTATGCATTGTGTGGAAGTGTTTGTTATTGTTTATTATGCACTAATGGATGTTAATGCTTATGATACAATAATATATTGATGATGAACATAGGAACATGGTTGAATAAGTAAAAGAATATACTTTGTGGTTTAAAGGATTAATAATTGGTATAATTGCTCATTACTGATTCACCTCCCTCTCAGTAATCCAACACATATTATATGACATTTACTAATGGAAAATGCATTTTTTTACTGGTTCTCCATGTTGTAGTTGAAACACCACAAGGCTATGTGGTGTAATGGCCGTAAATTTCATATCAAAAAGTTGGATTATAAGATGAAATTCTCAGATTGTGGGATAACTGCAATGTTTAAGGTCACTAATGTTTCCTCTAGAAGTGAAAGGCATCCATAAGAAATTGAAAATAAGTACTATGGGTATTTGGAGGATATAATTTCATGTGATTTTAATTCCTTTAAAATAGTTTTGTTTGAGGTCAAATGGTACAAGCTACAAATGCATGAACGTGATCCTGAAAGAATTGTTATTGAGAATGATAATGGATTTACCATGGTTAATACAAGGACATTTGAACCGGGTACATAACATTATGTTCTTCCAAGTGAATGCGAGAAAGTATTTTACTTATAGGTACCTGGTAAAGTAGGTTGGTCATACATTGTTAGATATGATCCAAGAGGAAGACCAATAAAGTATAATCATGTGGAGGAACAAGATAATCTTGAGAAAGAATACGATGATATAGATCAGGAGCAGGTGGTTGCAGATGTGTCATATGAATAATGCAAAGAATTTGATCATCCAAATGTAGCAGACAATGTTCTTATTGATGATAGTGAAAATCACGTTGATGATGACATTTTTATGAATGATCCTTTCAACATTATCAATTCTGAACTAGATCATGATACATATGTTGATTTGGATGAAGAAGAAGATGAATGATATTTAAAATTTGAAATGTACGAGGTAAGTGATTGTATGTTTTCTATGATTTATTCTATTAATTATATATTTAGTATTTATATGATTATTGTTTTTTAAGTGTTTACTTATACATGTTAATTATGTTTTTTAAAGTTTTATGCCATTTTGGTATGTAGTGCATTACATGTTCTTTATTACATCAAATTAGGTATGGGGGAATTGAGAGTGATGTGTGTGTGGGGGGGGGGGCATACTTAGAGATTCCACCTTCATGTGGTTTCCCCTGTTCAGTAGAGAAATAATTATTCTTGTAACCAAGAGAATATCATTCGAGTCTATTATATGCCAATTTGATTTTTTTTTATGTGAAGGTGAGGTGATGAGAATGTTCAAAACAATTTAAATATGGTTCCTGAACACACAACCTGCACACATAGAAACAATACCAAACCATGAAAAAATTCATGAAAATTGGCCTTGTCGTCGGATTTTACCTTCCAATTTGTGCTTGTATGGACTAAAATTTAACATGCTAGGACAAAACACCTGCATTGACAGTATGGGAGGGTTTCTAGATTCAAGCATGAGTCAGACAAGGAATTCAACAATCAAATTTTCTTTGTTTATTCTATCAAAATCCAAAAATAATGTGCGCCTTCTCATGTACTTGACCCTGCTTATAACTGACATGTGAATGGGGCCAACATTGAAATTTTTTCAATTTGTGGTTGTATGGACTGAAATTTGACATGGTTAGACTAGATGCATACAATGGCAGCATGGGATGGTTTCCAGACTCAAACATGACTCACACGAACAATTCAAACAATCAAACAACAAGCCTATTGTTGATCTAGGTGCTTCACACACACATGATGTTTTTCCACTTATGATTATGTGTTTGATGATGAACAAAATGTATATTCATGTGTTTTATTGCTTAGCATTCATTATGGTTAATAGTGTGATACAAATGCTATTCAATGTTGTTTTCTACTTACTAGTGATTATGAATGTGTTAATGAGACAAATGAGAATATAGGACTTCATTTGCAATGCTATCTACAAAATGATTATCACTTCTAGGAATGAGGATCTGTGAATCCAAGTGGACCTTGAGGTGTTCGATTTGAATATGTGCCAGATCAATGAGAAATTCAATCACCATGGTGTATTCAATGTGATTGTTGGTGGTTGGTCCTATGGACACACCACTTGAGTGGAGTAGCATTTGGGAGGGTAAATAAATGTCCCAAGCTAATGAAGCTAGATTTTGAGTCCAACAACTAGTTCCATTAGAAAAAACTAATGTGGTATGTGGTGGGTCAATCAACTAGAAAACCAAGAAAGCAAATAATCAAGAATTTTGATAAAACAATCAAAGGAAGAACACAAAAAATGAATTTATAAACCAAAAGAGTAATGCTTTATATACATTATTGACTATATAGTGAGTGTGGTTTCATGGGTAAAAATTCTTGAAATATAACCCATTGACAAGGCCTTTGAAGAGGTCACCTTCTGGGAAAGCCAACATGTAATCCCCTTTGGTTAAGTAGTGCTTGATAATAAAGGGGATACATGGGTAAATGGTTAGATTTGATAGAGGTTGTATGTGTTAGTTTTTAAAATTGTTATTTATGTCTTATAGGTTATGTCATTTAAAATTAATAGGTTATAGGATTCATATGGTTAGATGTCCTTCGAGATAATGTTTATATGGTTAGGGATCCTAGGGGCTAAACAATTAGACGTAGTTTTATTTTTTATACAAGTTGTGGGTTATAAGTCACAAGGATTAATAATGTTAAGGGTTCTATGTGTTAGAGGTTATAGGGGTTAATGGTTTTAAGTGTTCATGGTTAATTCTCATAGTGGTTGATCATTATAGAGGTTATGGGTTATATAAGCAATGGGATTCATTGCAATGGGTTATATAAGTGTGAGGATTTATAGATGTTATATGATTAGATTCGATAAAGGTTATAAGGGTTAGTTTTTAAAAAGTT
>ML810206.1:82090-126703 GCA_009831015.1 Picea engelmannii
TTTGGTCTGCAACCACAAAGGGTTTCTTGGAGTGATAACATTAGGGTTTATGTAACAGGTATGGGATGTCGACCAATGGGTTTACCCATGCTTAGGCCCTTTTTGTAATGTATAAATAGATATCTAGGCGATGTAAGAAAGTAGTAGTAGTGAATGTTTGTGGATTAGTGCAGAGCTAGAGGCTTAGTGCAGAGCTAGAGGCTTTGTGCAGAGATAGAGGCTTTGTGCATACATAGATCTGAATGAATGTTAAGTATTGTAATCACAGATCTGTGTCCCAGCTAGGTTGCAGACACTTGAGTCCTGCAACCCCCCCTACCTCTACCTCGGGTGAGACTTCATCTGCTTCACAGGTGTTTCCAAAAGGGCCATTATTTAGGGTTTTTTTGGTGCGCTGTTGAAGCGTTGAACCCTGGGTCTGCCCCTGTGCCAACAAATGGTTTTGTTGCTGGGACCTGAAATTGTGATTGCTGGGAACTGAGGAAAATATAAAGCTCTATGCATAGATCTGTTTTTTTAGTGCATATTATTCTACTTGAATTGTGAAGCTCCGTGCTAAGAAAATAAGTCCGATATGAAGAAAAGAGGTAAGATCTTAAAGCTTTGTGCTCTAATAAAGGTAAGATACATGAAAATTTTTTCTTCGAAAGAATGGATCTAGGTATGTTTAATAAATTTGGTCCTAGTATGAAAACTAGGGCACAACTCGAAGAAAGAAGATATGATATGAATAGATCTGATAAAAATAGTGAAAGATATGTTATTCCTATGCATAGAAAGAATTTTTGGACTAACAAGTGGATGCAGGATCCTAGAAATAATTTTTTGCAAATCTATCACTGTGATCCCAGTGCACAATACATGAAAGGTTGTGGATCGTTTAAGAGAAAGAGAGGGTTGACTTTTGTTATAGTTGTAGAAGACTGGGACATCTTGCTAAGGAATTCCCTGGTAAAGGTCCTATTTGTATTTGTTGTAAAGCCATAGGCCATGAAGTTTTGGACTGCCCTAGAATGATTGCTAAAGTTGAAAAGATGAATATGAGACAAGAAAACCCTAAGGAAGGTCAAGAGACTAAGAATATGCTAAAGAACCAGAAAGAATTAGAGGCTATATTATTGGAGATGAAAGAAACACTGAATGATCACATAGATACCAGTTTATTAGAGATTTTAAAAGGGAAAGAGTGCATAGAAACAAGAATAGGAGACTTCGACATAGACTGTGTATTGGACGCAGAAACACATGTGAACATTATGACAAAAAGTACCTGGGAAGCCTTAGGAAAACCTGCTATGGTTCCTTCACTGGGAGGAATAGGATTGTTTAAAGGAAAGATGATAACTCCATGTGGAAGAATTACCCATATACCTATGATTTCTCATGGAGCATCGACAGAAGAATAATTCTAGGTCATTAAGTTTGTTGAGAACAACGCCCCCTTTGCTCTTTTTCTAGGAAATACCTGGGTTGAGAAAGATAATATCCGAAGGAAAGAAGAAGAGGAAGTTCTAGAACAAAAAAATCAAGAATTAAGGGATTTCATGGCTAGGAGAATAACACACTTAATAGAAGAACAGGAGGACAAGTCGAAGCAACTGAGGACCAATGACCTAGCTATTGAAGTTGAAAGAATGCAAGAGGACTTAGAGAACTTATCCATACAGGAGAGTAGAGCATATACTCCAGAAACAGTAAGAGAAGAAGTATTAACCTCGAACCCTGTGAAAGACCCTCAGCTGCACCCTGTGAAAGACCCTCAGCTGCATGAAGTTACTATGCTAAGAAAGGATAAGAACAATAATGGAAGGAGGAATCCAAAGATGCAGATCATAGGAAAGAAAGATAGAAAAATCAATAACAAGAAAGCAAAGCTAGAAAAATTGCAAGAGGTTCCAGAGAAGACTTCGCAAAAGGAAGGCGTGCAAAAATTGAACCTCATCGGAATAGCAGAACAACACCGACTGGCACTTTGCCACAATGAAGCGATATGACTATTGGAGGTGTCTCGACCATTAGAACGATGCTCTAGAACTGTTAGAAACACAATTATTGCCAGAACATTCGCAATTGGACCATTGGGACCGTGCCATAACAGATGGAATTGTATTGATTGAGGCATTCCTGCTCATTGGACGAGTCTGTTACAATGTTAGCTACTTAACCCGTCGAATGTCTTACCATGAAAATTTTTGCCAATTGTGATTATTTGAACCCACATAGAGCTGACTATTACCGCACAATGCTTATTGAGACCTCGCCATCCATTTTGCTACCTTGATTATTTGTTCACTGACCTGAGATATTAGATCTCAAGCATGTATGTCGGGTGAATTTAGCACAGTAGAGAAATCGATCGAAGAGTTTCTCATAGACCTCATGGATGAGAAGGTCATGTCCGTAGGAGAACAAGATTCGTCGACAAGAGGAGTGAAAGCATCCCCATCGATTGCACGTCGATCTGGGCCCTCCCGAAGTGCAAAAAAGAAACTAACCAAGCATTGTGATGACTTGGAAAATGCAAAGCTCATCCCATCAATCCTGTCCAACTACATCTATCCTCTGGCTAGTGCGGTGAGTCGTGACAGCGTCCTGTGGGACTTCGACTACACAGTGATCACCGTGTACCTACCAAAGGGGATACGCACAATAGGACTATAGTTGGAGAGAATTCTGACACTTAATATCAGTGACTTCAACTTGGGAGATCGTAAACACTATGGAATTCTCACACCACACAAGTATTTGACCAAGACAATGGGGAAGAAGTCGAAGATAATCCCCCAACCGTGGACTATGGACATCGCAAGGTCCACCATTCTTAATGTAATGAGGTTACCACACTTCGGCAAACATCAGGATGTTAACGTGTGCGTTAAACTCCTACTGTCATTCTTCCATGGAGATTACCTATGGTTGGATCAGTGCATCATAGTAGATCCAACGCTGATCCATTGGATCACTAGATTAAGCATGCAAGGACCAGATCCCCAAGATTTTTACCCAGGGAAGGCTGCAGACCGCATCCTGGCACAGACAATAAAAGACACCTATAGCGATGTGGAGAAGGGGAAGCGAGGCTATAAGGTAGCCTCCATCCAGAATGGCGCATTGCACCTAACTTTCCAGTTGATCACTGGTAAGCTCATTAGGAAGAATAGGCCAACCCAGGTCACGGGGTTTGTCGTCGACCTCGCAGGAAAATGCGTTGAAGGGTTGGAAATGAACTGGGAGAGATACCTCGTCAACCAGTTAGAGAAAGAATATCGTGAAGCTTAGGATCAGGGCTATGAGTTTCATTTCAATTGGCTTCTTATTCTCATTTCCTTCATTTCTTGGGAGATGACGGAAGGAGCGACCTTCCCTGAAATTGAGTCATCTGAACCACTAGCTATGAAGTTCACTACGCTATGGTATTCGAGCGACATGGAAAAACAATGGCAGTCAAATGTGGTGTTCCACACCTATTATCTACATTTGACGAGGGCCATTGAATCTTTCCCTCGCACGACGTTGAATACCCTACATAGGTTTAGGCCACTTGCAAAGTTCCACGTAGATATGCATTTCATATATATCACTACGCGTAGAGATGAAAGCAAGGAGGAGCTACAAAGTTATTATAAGCTCACAAAGGAGGACATGGAAGAAATAACCAAGGAATGGCCTATAGAGTTCCTTGTACCAGTTGACCAGGAAGAACTCTCCGACCCCAACCTTATTGGAAGCCCTATGGTCACCCGTGAAGAATATGATGCACTCAGCAACAACAGAAAGAAAAAGAAGGAAGATGTACAGGAACTGAACAATTCATCAAAATAAACTGCATCGGATTCACCTGAAGGGGGAGGAGGTGACGAAGTAGACAAAGAAAAGGATGAAGGGGAAGAAGGCAAGAAGAAGCAGGGTGAAGTAACACCGCCTAAAGGTCCCCTAATAGAGACAGAAACATCCAAGAAAATTAAGGGTTACCCTACGAAACCTTCATTGTTGAAGAAGTCAAAAGCCACTAAACCTCCATTCCACACTGTTCTCACTAAGGGTTCCCATATGTTGACCTTATCATTGCCTCTGTATCAAATACCTTAGAGGAAATATTGTAGTGAAGCGAAGCCAAACATGAGACAATGTTTGATAGTATCGAGGCATAAATCAAAGGGGTACAACATGCTCTTTATTCGAACCGCACAGTGTCTACTGCGTCGTTGTCAGGAGGGGATGTAGAAGATAAGCCCTCTCAGCTACACAGATTAGCAAACTCGACAGAGGCTCACCTTCTTCGTGCTCGTGAGGAAAAAGAACATGCCACAAAGATGCTGAACCAAGCAAAGGAGGAAGCCATAGAGCAATGTCAGGTTGCACAAAAAGAAAAAGAAGACCTCCAGGAGAAGTTTGCAGAGGATAGAGTAGAGATCCTGAAGGATAAATAACAGCTGCTCATAGAGTAGATGGAAGTCAAGAAGGTAGTCACTAGAGCACTTCGCTTTGTGCCAACCCTCATACAGATATAAGAAGACACAATGGAGAGCCAAGTAGGGAAGCTCGTTGAAGCCATTCAACAACTCCAAACACGAATAGTATAAATGGAACTACAAGCCATGCCAAGCACTTTGCAGGAAGTACGAGATTAGAGAAAGGAAACTGCCAGGAGTGCAGTCAAAAGAATCAAGGCATTGGCCTTGGAATGTAGGAAAATCAGCAGTCGAAGTGTGAAAACCTACGAGCGCCTTGCAGAGGACCCTGAACTAAGGACATTGGAGTCACAGCTCCAGGAGGAAAAGCAATATGCAGCGACAGTGTAAGCATATTTGAAGCTACTGTCTTCGGTCGAGAGGATGAAAAGGTCATAGGAACAATGCACCATTCAACAATAGGTCCATGCCATCCAGAGTAAAGTCATGGAATTGACCCTAAGGCTCCAGCCAGTACAGGATGAAGCTTGCACACTTTTTTAGGAGGTTGAAGGAAAAGGTGCACAACTAGAACATGTAGTCACCATGGTAGAACAATGCTTGGAAGGACTGGTGACTGATAAAGTTATTCATGAGTTCGCTAAGCAGGAGGCTCTAGTGAAGAAGTAGTTCGAAGCAACTCGATCCAATCTCATGGCCTTCGAGGTAGAGTTACCCATATCAGAGTGACTCGGGACGAGTCACAGGTGAGTGTTGGGGGCCTGTTGGCCCTCGACAAAATTTTGGAGAACCTTGGTCATGTTTGACCATTTTTGGGACTTTGACAGGCTGGTCAAAGACAGAGTGCCAGGAGAAGCGAAGATCACAGGATCTCACCCCCTTTTGCAGGATTTTTGGGATTAGGGTTTATGTAATGGGTATGGGATGTCGACCCATGGGTTTACCAATGCTTAGGCCTTTTTATTAATGTATAAATATATATCTAGGCGATGTAATAAAGTATTAGTAGTGAATTTGTGTGGCTTAGTGCAGAGCTAGAGGTTTTGTGCATACTATGTGTTAAGACTTGCATAGCTAAGTGCAAGTGATTGTAAGAAGCTTGTGTGCAGACTGTGTAAGAAGTGTTTGTGCTGTGACCTAACTTGGGGAAGGAGGATCTAGCCAGGTGCGCGCAGATCTCCTGTCCTATACGGAGTTGGTTTTGAGGCTCTGTGCATGTAAGGAGATTAAAATAAGATAATAAACAAGAAGAAGAGTTGGTGGACATAGCCCCACACTGGGGGTGAACCATGTATATCCTCTGTTATGGTTGCTTTGTGTGATTGATGTGATTTATTCTTAGTGCTGTCATATTTATGTATGTTAGATGCATCTGATATAGTAGCTTAGTTTTTAGTATTGTGAATGAATGCTATATCTACTCTATTTCTATGTGCTAAGTGTTTGGGTGTGTTATATCTCGTTGAATACTGCATTGTTATGTAGTTAGGGTTTACCTACGATGTGAATAAGGGTTAAATGCTAATGAATGTTAACTGCTAAGTTCTCTGTTAAGTATTGTAGTCACATATATGTGTCCCATATGGGTTGCAAACACTTGAGTCTTGCAACCCCCCCTGCCTCTACCTCGGGTGAGACTTCATCTACTTCGTAAGTGTTTTCAAAAGGGTCTATAGTTAGGGTTTTGTTGGTGCGCTGATGAAGCATTGAACCCTGGGTCTTCCCCTATGCCAACATTTGTTCTAGGTTAATTATGTCATTTACAATTCCTTAAAGGTTTAAGGTTATAATAGTCATGGGGTTAGGGGTACTCATTGTGGATAATGGTTATTATAGGGTGAAAATTCATAGGGGTTATAAAAATTAGGAGTTGTAGGTGTTATTGAATGTAAGGGTTAGGAGATGTATTTGTTAGATTTTTGGTGTTGGAATTACAAATTTTAGGTGTTAGAATTATAAAGGTTAGAGGTTATAATAATAATGTTTATTGGGGTTATTTGTCTAAGATTATAAGGTTAATGGATAGGTGTTATATCATTATTTTTGGTGTTAATGGTTAAATAGGTTATGAGTTACAAGGGATTGTGGTTAGGGGTCATAGGGGATAGATAAGGGTCATAGGAATTAGGGTTGATACATTCTTAGGAGTTACGAGATAGGGTTTATGTGCCATTGGGATTACAAGTTTAGTTGGGTTATTGATGAAGGGTAATAGGGTAAAGTTTTAGGGGTTATAAGGATTAAAAATATGTTGTTATATGTTATAGTTTCTAGTTTTAAGGATTGTAAGAACTGCGAGTTAAGGGTTATAAGGATTAGGGTTGACAAGGATTAGGCATTATGAGTTATAGGGTTTAGTGTTTTGTGCTAATATACATTGGTTGTGGTTTCTATAGATAGTATCTAGGGACAGTGGGAATCTTGTTAATACATTCACGCATGTCACTAATTAGATGTCGAGGCATCTGACTACCTTAAGAAAGTCATAGTTACTCCTGTCATTTACTCGCTCTTGATTGAATTTCTTCACTTTCACATGCAAAGCACTGGGTATAAATCACATTGTGTTAGCATCCGCAGGGACCATCACAATGCTTTGTTTTAATTAAACAGTCGGATTCCCCTTGTCTATACTAGTTTTGACAAGGTTTAATATTAATTATATTAAAAACAAAAAATAATAAAATAATAAAAAAACATAGCATAAAAACTAAAACTAAAACTAAAAGCTAAAACTAGCCCGCCCGTGCACCCATTCATGATAGATAGAGCAACACATTAAGGCCAGTCTCACCCATCTTAGAGAAACAAAGGGTTGGTATCGCCCATATCATAGAAACAAAGGGTCACGCCGCCCATTCTAAGACTAGGCGCAGAGAAACAAAACTCTACTGCCCATTCCAAGACTCGCAGAGAAACTCACACATTTGGACAACGACATAGGAGGGGCACTATCCGACCAAACCTAACATAATGCTACCAAAACCGGTAATGGATCTTCAAGCTCTTCCTATTAAAGTATTGTACAATAGCTTTGTAAAATTAATTATCTTCATATCAACTATATTTGGAATTTTTTTAAACATCACTTTTGGTCAATTTGTGCGGGAGGGGGATTTTGATGCCCTCAACATGGTCAATTTGTGTGGGAGGGGGATTTTGATGCCCTCAACATGGTCAATTTGTGTGGGAGGGGGATTTTGATGCCCTCAGCATGGAATTTCCATCCAAACATGTGACGAAGTTTGAAATAAAGGCTAATAAACCAGTCGATGTTGGTTTTCCTACCCAAATTTCTAATTCTGTGCTTGAGAGATGGAGGACGGGGGTGCAGATATTTCTATGTGGTGAAGGACGAAGAGACTCTGCAGAGTATCAATGTTAGGTGTGACACACCCTTCATTCTCATAGAAAATCCCACATCAGTTATTTACGCACCCTTCAGTTATTTTACATCACCCAATCATAACTGTAACTGTGGCTTGAAACTGTAAATTACATGACCTATTTTGGCACAGTTCCATTTGTTTGCAATTTCTCTCCAAGTTATATTTGTTTTACAATTTAAGTGTATTCTAGACAAATCTTGTAAGTGGTCACTTTGTTCTCAATCTAAGTGCACTCTAGACCAGCTAACGGGTGGCCACTTTATGCACAAGGAATCATTGAACTTGGTTCTCCAATAAATGGTTTCATAACTATCGTTAAAGGCATGTGATATAGAAAAATAGCTTGAAGGACCAACATAGATATAGATTAAAAATAAATGGAGGTTCTGCATGTTTTTCTTCCTTGAATTTCTATTTCATTTTCATTAGTAGTCCTTAATAAATTCTACGTTATAAGGATCAATGGTGATAAGGTCGAGGGGTTTTGGGATTGGGGGTTATAGTTGTTGAATTTTTGAGCTTGATATAATATGTAGATTATTACTTTAAATTCTTCAACACTTTGATATCGGCTTACTATACTCCATAAACCAGAATAACAAAAACCATAAGAATTTACCAGCATGCAAGATCACAATGCATATAACTTGGGGAAACCCTATATAGGGAGAAAACCCCCAACAAACAATCTTCTTTTATTGCATTAGTAATGTATGATCACTTACAAATATTCCACCATGAAATTATGCTCTTAACAAGCTTTCCAAGAAGAATTAGACCAGACTGTGTAACCTGTAAAAGACTCAGAAACTTGCTGATAAATACGCCTGTTGTATACCAACACTGTGGAAGAATTTGTGTGCTTCCTGAGTGCTAAACTGCTATCTTTTCTGGACTGATATAACTACTGATATATATGCTGCTACTCGCAGCTTGTATCGACTGATATTCGTATCCTATGTAATATGATACTCACAACCTATGTATGCTACAACTCATAGCATGTATTGAATGATATTCACATCGCGTGTAAGCTGCAACTCGTAGCCTGTATCAATTGATATTCACAACCTGTGTATATTTCAACTCACAGCCTGTATCAGCTAATATTCATAGCCTGTGTAAGATGCAACTCACATCCTGTATCAACTGATATTCACAGCCTTTGTAAGCTACAACTCACAGCCTGTATCAACTTCTATTCACAGCCTGTGTAAGCTGAAACTCATAGCCTGTATCAGTTGATATTCACATCTTATGTATGTTGCAAATGGTAGACTGTATCAACTAATATTTGCAGCCTATGCAAGCTGCAACTCACAACCTATATCACCTGATATTCATAGCCTGTGTAAGATGCAACTCACAACCTGTATCGATTGATATGCAAATTTGATTTTGTGTGTACTGAGTTGTAATATCATCATGTATTTTCTCTTCTTCTAGGTTTACTTGGATAGCCATGTATTTCTTCTTATGTAATATTTCAACTTGATTATGAAAATGCTGGTTTTTATCCCCTGGAGAAGCAAGGAAGATTGTATCTTCACGAGACTCTTCAAAAACATTTTTAGAAATACTATACTAAAAAGAAACAACAATGTCTTCTTCATCCCTACTAAATATCTGATTCAAATTGAAGAAATACTATGCAAATTTATGCAACATGAAACTTTATGCAACTTTAATGCAACTATGCAACTTATGCAACTTTATGCGACTTATGCAACTTTATGCAACTTTATGCAACTTTATGCAACTATGCAACTATGCAACTTTATGCAACTTTATGCAACTATGCAACTTATGGAACTTTATGAAACTTTATGAAACTTATGCAACTTTATGCAACATGCAACTTATGCAACTTTATGCAACTTATGCAACGTTATGAAACTTTATGCAACATGAAACTATGCAACTTTATGGAACTTTATGCAACTATGCAACTTATGCAACTTTATGGAACTATACAACTTTATGCAACATGCAACTTATGCAACTTATGCAACTATGTAACTTTATGCAACATTCATCGTATGCAACTATGAAACTTATGCAACTTTCTGCAACTTCATGCAACTATGCAACTTATGCAATTTTATGCAACTTTATGCAACTATGCAACTTTATGCAATTTATGCAACTTTATGCAAATTTATGCAATCATACAACTTTATGCAACTTATGCAACTTGAATCTTATACATGACAATTCAAATTTCTTCATGGTGGATAGTGTTACACGTGCCAACGCACTAGATCAATACATTTACATCATTTGCAATATCATAAAGATTGTTTGTTTCTAGCTCGTAGGAATTTTATGTTCAACCTAACTTTTACTAGATGCCTTGACTTTTTCTCATGCTTCACAAGGCTTTACTAGGCTCACAAAGGTTGTATGTTCCCCTTGAATTTTGAACCAGTCTGTCTATGCTCACAAAGGTTGTATGTTCCCTATGACTTTTGCATTAGACTGTCTATGCTCACAGAGGTTATACATTCCCCCTAGATTTTTCATTCGACTTACATCTTGAATCGCAAGATCATAAAGCATTTCGTTCATCCTGAATTTTGGTTTGATTCATAGAGGTTGTACGTCCCCCCCTGGATTTTTTCAATACCTCACAAGACTGGTTGATTCTCCAAATCTCCCTGGCTAGCCTTAGGGTGGCCCATTTGGCCTCTCATTGGAGAATGATTGATGATGTTGCCAAATTTAACAAAATGGTAGGCCTATGGTAACTCATCTGTCTTACCAAGACAGATCTTCATTAAAAAATAAGAAATGTGAAATTCTTCGCAATTACTCTTGACCTGATATCAATATTCTCCAATGTGAATTCATTACCATGAAGAAATGGCTTTGTGCAAATCTAGTTTCACATCTCTAAAGAATCCTCAAACATAACATCTAAATCTAGAGAAAAGCTCTCTCTGAAAATAATGAGAAATTAAAATCATGAGCGACGACATAAAATAACATGACATCAATATCAAAAGGCCTTACATTTTAATTAAACCATGCTTGTTGAATGCAGTTCACATTTCATGACTTTCAAGTAAACAATCGTCATCTCTTCCAAAATACTTAGCTCCCTAACTTATATTCTCATTTTATTGAGTGTAGGTACCACCAAATAGGTACATGTCAGATCTATCTTCCTCGACTGAGGATCAAGATATATGAGAAGTGGTTGAAACTGAGATGTATTGTACTATTTCTAATAGTTATAGATCAATTAGAGATGAAAAGGTAAGGAGAAAATTTCGTAGATGCATGTAATTTTTTATTTCCAAAGGAGGGTCATGTGATTATGATGATGATAGAATAGGTGACATTGAGTTTCCCTTGAGGTATAGACATCTAGTGAAACCATTGGTACCTAAGGAGATACCTCAATTGGACACCGATTTATTCATCAATGGGAGGATGCATCACATTGCTCGATCATCCTTACATGGATTGGGACTATTTTCCATGGATGGAATAAAGGTCAAATATGGCATTATAACTGAATTGATGGAGCATGTCGGACCATGCTACAAATATAATCATTGGTTTATGTTGGTTCAATATATGTGAAGTATGTGAAGATACAAAGTTGCAGCAAATTACATACAACTAGTAGATGACAATTGTTGGCCCTTGACCAAATTTTGGGAATTTCTTGGTCATGTTGACCTATTTTGGGACTTCGACAACTTGTTGAAGGAGGAGTGCAAGACAAAGTGGAGATAACTGGATCTCGGCCCACTTTTGGGCCTCTTTTTGGGTTGTTGGGAATATGTAATAGGAAAGGGATGTCGGCCCATGGGTTTACCCATGTTTAGGCCTATTTTGTAATGTATAAATAGATACCTAGGTGATGTAGGAAGAGGCCGATGAACAAAGTGCCAAGTGAAAGTAATAGTGGTAGATTCTCTGTGCATGCTATTTGAGACTTGCAAGGCTAAGTGAAAGTGACTGTAAGAGAGTGAGTAGAAGATTTTGTGCTGAAACCTAACTCTAGGAAGGAGGATCTGCTGAGGTGCACACAGATCTCCTGTCCTATGCGGATTGGGGTTTGTATGGCTTTGTGCATGTAGATGAATGATTGAAGATAATAAAGAAGACGATTTGGTGGACGTAGCCCCAAGAGAGGGGTGAACCATGTAATCATTGTGTTATCTTGCTTGGCACTTGTCTGAATGTGTTTATGTCTTCTTTGCTTAGTTCTTTGAGATGATTAGATAGATCTGCTTATGCTCAATGCTAATGATGTATGGAATGTTAGATCTAATATACATGAATATGCTCAGATATTGATCAGTTACATCCGGCCTATTTTACTTATTCTAAGTGCTCATATATGGTATATTACTCTGAGTACTGCAAGGTTCTGTTTTATCACTGAACTAGATAATGATTGCATGTTAAAGAACTAATGGTGCTAAGTGATTTACTAAGTTGTATAATCACAGATCTGTGTCCCATCTAAGGTTGCAGACACTTGAGTCCTGCAACCACCCCTGCCTCTACCTCAGGTGAGACTTCATCTGCTTCGCAGGTGTTGCCGAAAGGGTTGATAGTTAGGGTTTTGTTGGTGCACTCTTGTAGCGTTGAAACCTGGGTCTACTCCTATGCCAAAAAATGGTTCTGTTTTCGGGACCTAAAAATGTGATTGCTAGGAATTGAGAAAGAGGAAGCTCTGTGCAAATATTCATCCTGAAATTTTGAAAGATCTATGCGTATATCTGTGCCCTAGTGCGCAATATTCTACTTGATCTGTAAAGCTTTGTGCTAAAGAAATAAGGTTGGATCTGTAGAAAAGAAGAAGGATATGAAAGCTTTGTGCTCCAAGAAAGGTAAAAGTGAGAAGTTCTGATTGAAAGAGGTAAGATCTGTAACCTTTGTGCTCCATAAAAGTAAGGTAAGTGGAAATTTTTGTTTCTAGAGTATGGATCTAGGTATATATGATACATTTTTTCCTAGTTTGAAAGCTAGGGTGTTAATAGATGAAGGAAGGTTTGATATGAATAGATCTGATAAGAATAATGAAAGATATGTTATACCTATGCATAGAAAGAATCTTTGGAATAAAAAATGGATGTAGGATCCTAGAAAGAATTTGTTGCAGGTTATCTACCATGATCCTAGTGCACAGTAGAGAAGAGGCTGGGGATCATTGAAAAGAAGGAGAGGATTAACCCTTTGTTACAGTTGCAGGAGGCCAGGACATCTTACGAAGAAATGCCCTGGTGGAAGACCTAGTTGTCTTTGTTGTAAGGCTATGGACCATGAAGTGTTGGATTGCCATAGAATGATCGCTAATCTTGAAGGAATGAACCTGAGTCAAGAGAACCCTAAGGCAGATCCAGAAAAGGTAGAAACCCAGTAAGAATCAGATAAAGTATGGATACAGATAAAAGAAACCATGAATGACCACCGACGTGCAGCTTATCAGATATATTCAAAGAGAAGGAATGCATCGAAGAAAAAATAGGGGACTTCGACATTGACTGTGTTTTGGATGGGGAAACACAGATTAATATTATGCCAGAGAGAACCTGGTAAGCTATAGGAAGGCCTGCTATGATCCCTTCACTAGGAGGAATACGTTTATTCAGAGGAAAGATAGTAAACCTATGTGGAAGGCTCACTCGGATACCTATGACTGTCAATGGAACTTCAACAGAAGAAGACTTTGAGATTATTAAATTTGTTGAAGATAGCACCCCATTTACCATGCTAATAGGAAAACCTTGGATTGATAGAGATCAAGCCAGGCGAAAGGAAGAAGAAGAAGTTTTGGAACAGAAGAAGCAAGAGTTAAAAGACTTTATGGGAAGAAGGATCACACACTTTATTGAGGAACATAAGAGTAGATAGTAGATATCTAATACTAGAATCCCATATGTCAAAGCTAAGAGAACACTAGAGGATCCTTAGGAGATTGAATTACCTATCCCAGACATAGAAGAAGTATTATCCAGGAACCCTAGGAAATAATTTCAACAGTGCGTAGTAACTAAGACCAAAAAAGAAAAGAATCAGAATGAGAAAAGCATTACTGAGACGAAGCTCACTAGAAAGAAGGCTAGAAAATTAAGAAACAAAAGGGATAATACTGAAAGATTACAGGAGGTTCTAGAGGAGACCTTGCAGAAAGAAAAATTACAGAATTTGAGCTTTGCCGGGATATCAAAACAACGACATAAAGCACTTCACCATGACGAAGCAATATAGCCATTGGGACTGATATATTCGTTCGAATTCCTCTCCGAATGGAAAGAAAAGCAATAAAGGTTTGACATCAGACCATTGGACTGTGATATAACATAAAGAACGGAGTTAATGAAGCCTTCATATCCATTGCAAGCGATCTGTTACAAATTTTGTCTATTTATCCTGCCGCACCATGCAACGAGAACACTTTTTCTAATTGAGAATTTGAGCTCACAACCTTGATTAAGATTGCCCAGTGATCACTACACCTTTTCCTTCTACCCTATTATAGTGTCCACGTTACATTGAGAACCCGAGATATACATCCCGAGCGCGTATGTCTGAAGAGCTCACCACCGAAGAAGAAAGTGCGATAGAAGTTCTGATCGACTTAATGGATGAAAGAACCATGTCAGGAAGAGGATTGCCTACATGTGTACATGCATCATTGATGCGAGGAGTGCAAGCCTCCCCATCGAATGCTCGATCCGGCCCATCCAAACCAAACGACGAAAATAGAACTAAGCATAGAGACGATCTTGCGAACGCTAAATTGATTCCGAGCATTCTACCTGCTTATCTACCACCTCTGACAGACGCCATCACTCGTGACAGTGTACCCCACAAATTTGAGTATGCTTTGATCACTTCCTACCTTCTTAAAGAAGTGCGCATAGTTCGTGTCAACCAAGATAAGCTCACCATGTTGAAGTTTAGTGACTTCAACCTCGGCGACAGGAAGGCTTACAGTATGCTCGCCCCTCATAAATATCTTACGCAAAACAAAGGAAAGAACTCCAATATTATCACTCAATCATAGACCTATAACCTCGTGCAGTCAACCCTACTTAATGTAATGAAGATTCCTCACTTTGGGAGGCATCAAGAAGTGAATGCATGCGTCAAGTTGCAGATGTCCTACTATCATGGAGGATACTTATGGTTGAACCGCCGCATCACAGTGGATCCGACTTTGATCAATCGAATCTTAGGGTTAAGCATGTAGGGCGCCGACCCACATGATTTTTACCCTGGGAAAACCGCAGATCCCGATCTTGTGAAAAAGATAAAGGATATGTATGGCGATGTCAAGAAGGTTATGCGAGGCTACAAGGTAGCCTCTATATAGAGCAGCGCAGTGCACCTTGCCTGTCAGCTGATCGCAGACAATCTAGTTCATAAGAACCGACCGACCCAAGTGACCGGATTTGTAGTAGACCTCGCAGGGAAGTGCGTAGAGGGCTTACATATGAATTGGGCGAAATACTTGGTGAATCAGCTAGAACTGGACTGTAGGGAAGTGCAGGACCAGGGGCACGAGTTCCATTTTAGCTGGTTGCTCATATTAATCTCTTTTATCGCATGGGAGATGTTGGAAGGTGAAACCTTCCCAGATGTCGAGCCCTTTGAGCCATTGGCCGGGAATTTCAGTACGCTATGGTATTCCAATGACATGAAAAAGCAGTGGCAGTCCAATGTCATTTTCCACACTTATTACAACCAATTGAAGATCGCAATCCAGGCTACGCCTCTCATCACCCCAAACACACTTCACAGATTTAGGCCATTGATGAAATTCAACGCGGACCACCACTTCATCTACATCACACTGTGCGCTAATGAGAGTCACCAACAGTTGCAGTCCTACTACAAAATAACTAAGGAAGGCTTAGAAGAGATTAATAAGGAGTGTCCGATGGACCTCCTCATCCCAGTTGACCCTGCGAAGCTCTCTGATGTTGATAGTCCAGAATCCGTGCATGATACACCTGGACAGAGCAAGACCAAGAAGAATGAAGAAGCCTAGGATGTCCACATCACTTCGACACATAATACTTCTATCTCACCTAAGAACGGAGGTGATGGCAGAGAGATAGATGGCACCAAAGTCGAACAGAAGAAAGATGAGGTCACACCGCCAAGAGATGAAGATGATTCCTCAAAGAAAAGGAAGGTTTCCCCTTTGAAACCTTCTTCAAGGAAGAAAATGAAAGCAACTAGGTGTTTCTAAAAGGGCCGATAGTTAGGGTTTTGTTGGTGCACTCTTGTAGCATTGAACCCTGGGTCTGCCCCTATGCCAAAAAATGGTTCTGTTGTCGGGACTTGAAAATGTGATTGCTGGGAACTGAGAAAGAGGAAGCTCTGTGCAAAGATTCATCCTGAAATTGTGAAAGATCTATGCGTAGATCTATGCCCTAGTGTGGAATATTCTACTTGATCTGTAAAGCTTTTTGCTAAAGAAATAAGGTGTAGGATCTGAAATCTTTGTTCTCCAAGAAAGGTAAAATTGAGAAGTTCTGATTGAAAGAGGTAAGATCTGTAACCTTTGTGCTCTGTAAAAGTAAGGTAAGTGGAATTTTTTGTTTCTAGAGTATGGATCTAGGTATATCTGATAGGTTTTTTCCTATTTTGAAAGCTAGGGTGTTAATAGATGAAAGAAGGTTTGATATGAATAGATCTGATAAGAATAATGAAATATATGTTATACCTATGCATAGAAAGAATGTTAGGACTAAAAAATGGATGCAGGATCCTAGAAAGAATTTGTTGCAGGTTAGCTACCATGATCCTAGTGTGCAGTAGAGAAGAGGTTGGGGATCATTGAAAAGGAGAGGATTAACCCTCTGTTACAGTTGCAGGAGGCTGGGACATATTGCTAAGGAATGACCTGGTGGAAGACCTAGTTGTCTCTGTTGTAAGGCTATGGACCATGAAGTGTTGGATTTCCCTAGAATGATTACTAATCTTGAAGGAATGAACCTGAGTTAAGAGAACCCTAAGGAAGATCCAAAAAAGGCAGAACCCCAGTAAGAATCAAATAAAGTATGGATACGGATAAAAGAAACCCTGAATGACCACCGACGTGTAAGCTTATCAGAGATCTTCAAACAGAAGGAATGCATCGAAGAAAGAATAGGGGACTTCGACATTGACTGTGTTCTGGATGGGGAAATACAAATGAATATTATGCCAGAGAGAACCTGGGAAACTATAGGAACGCCTGCTATGATCCCTTCACTAGGAGGAATAATTTTATTTAGAGGAAAGATAGTAAACCTATGTGGAAGGCTTGATCGGATACCTATGACTGTCAATGGAACTTGAACAGAAGAAGACTTTGAGATTATTAAATTTTTTGAAGATAGCACCCTGTTTACCATGCTGATAGGAAAACCTTGGATTGATAGAGATCAAGCCAGACGAAAGGAAGAAGAAGAAGTTTTGGAACAAAAGAAGCAAGAGTTAAAATACTTTATGGCCAGAAGGATCGCGCACTTTATTGAGGAATATAAGAGCAGATAGTAGATATCTAATACTAGAATCCCAGATGTCAAAGCTAAGAGAACACTAGAGGATCCTCAGGAGACTAAATTACCTATCCCAGACACATAATAAGTATTATCCAGGAACCCTAGGAAAGACTTTCAGTAGCGCAAAGTAACTAATACCAAAGAAGAAAAAAATAAGAATGATAAAAGCATTACCGAGACGAAGTTCATTGGAAAGAAGGCTAGAAAGTTAAGAAAGAAAAGGGCTAATACTAAAAGATTACATGAGGTTCTAGAGGAGACCTTGCAGAAAGAAAATTTACAGAATTTGAGCTTTGGTTGAACAATGACATATGGCACTTCACCATGACGAAGCAATACAACCGTTGGGACCGATATATCCATTCGACTTCCGCTCCAAATGGACAAAAAAGAAATAAAGGTTCGTCATTATACCATTGGACCATGCTATAACGAAAATAATGGAGTTAATGAATCCTTCATATCTGTTGCAAGTGACCTATTACAAAATTTGTCTATTTATCCTGCCGCGCCATGCAACGAGAACACTTTTGCTAATTGAGAATTTGAGCTCGCAGCGTTGATTAAGATTGCCCATTGATCACTATGCCTTTTCCTTATACCCTATTGTAGTGCCCACATTACTTTGAGAACCTGAGATATCCATCCCAAGCATGTTACGTGAGGCTATCAAGGTATCCATGTCGATAAGGTTACGCGAGGATACAAGGTAGCCTCTATCCAGAGCGACGTAGTGCACCTTGCCTGTCAGCTGATTGCAGGCAAGATAGTTCGCAAGAACCGATCGACCCAAGTGACCGGATTTGTAGTAGACCTCACAGGGAAGTGCGCGGAGGGCTTACATATGAATTGGGACAAATACTTGGTGAACTAGATAGAACTGGACTGTAGGGAAGCGCAGGACTAGGGGTACGAGTTCCATTTTAGCTGGATGCTCATATTAATCGCTTTCATCGCATGGGATATGCCGGAAGGTGAAACCTTCCCAGATGTCGAGCCCTTTGAGCTATTGGTCGTGAATTTCAGTACGCTATGGTATTCCAGTGACATGAACAAGCAGTGGTAGTCCAATGCCTTTTTCCACACTTATTGCAACCAACTAAAGATCGCAATCCAAGCTACGCCTCACATCACCCCGAACACACTTCATAGATTTAGGCCATTGATTAAATTCAGCGCAGACCACCACTTCATCTACATCACATCGTGTGCTAATGAGCATCACCAACATTTGCATTCCTACTACAAAATAACAAAGGAAGACTTAGAAGAGATTAATAAGGAGTGGTCGACGATCCTTCTCATCCCAGCTGACCCTGCGAAGCTCTCTGATCTTGATAGTCCAGAAGCCGTGCACGATACACCTGGACAGAGGAAGACCAAGAAGAATGAAGAATCCCAGGATGTCCACAACACTTCATCACATAATACTTCTATCTCACCTGAGTGTGGAGGTGATGGCAGAGAGATAGATGGCACCGAAGTCGAACAGAAAAAAGACGAGGTCACATCACCAAGAGACGAAGATGATACCTCAAAGAAAAGGAAGGTTTCCCCTTCAAAACCTTCTTCAAGGAAGAAAATGAAAGCAACTAGAGCCAAGTTTGAGACCACCCTAAGCTCAGACGAATTTGACTTCATCGTTGCTGCATTGAACAATGCTTCGTTGGAGATAGCAGAGAAGCAGGAAGCCAAGCAGGAGGAGATGTTCAGTTAGATCAAGGTTGAATTTCAAGAAGTGCAACAAGCACTATAGTCCAGCCGCGCAGTATCCACTGCGCCCCTAATGATAGGAACAACAGAAATGGGAGATGAGGCAACTCAACTCCACTGAATTGCTGATATGGTCAAAGCTCACCTTCGATGAGCACATGAGGAAACAACACAAGCCACCCAGGCTCTGGAGCAAGCACAAGGAGCTCTATTAGAACAACACAATAATGCAGAATGAGAGAAGCTTGCTATGCAAGAGAAGTTTGATGAAGAGAAAGAAGAAATACAACAAAGTAAGGAACAATTGCTCGCTGAGAAACTTGAAGTTAAGGAATGGGTCAATAGAGCACTTCTCTCTATGACAATCGTTGAATTCCAAACCGAGGACCAAGTTCCACAACAGGTGGCACAATTGGAAGAGGTAATCCAGAAGCTCCAGCAGCGCATCATAGATCTAGAACTCTGTGCTGTACCCAAAACCCCTCAGGAGATAAGAGACCATTGAGAAGCAACTGCTCGTAGTGCAGTTGGAAGATTAAAAGCTCTTTCCTTGGAGTGCAAGCAGCTAAGCAATCAGAGTGCCCAGACATACAAAAACCTTACAGATAATCCAGAATTGTAGACGCTGGGGTCATAACTCCAAGAAGAAAAACAACATGCAGATATGCTACAGGTACAACTAAAGGCCCTGTCAGCTGTAGACAAGATGAAGAGATCGCATGAACAATGCATAGCTCAGCTGCAGGTTCATATGATTCAAAGTAAAGTGATGGAAGTCACTCAACGACTTCAACCTGTGCAAGATCAAGCATGCCTATTATTTACAGAGGTCAAGAGCCAAGGAGCAAAGCTTGAATAGGTTGTCCTCTTAGCAGAGCAACGCTTGTAAGGACTGGTGAATGATGCACTGATCTAGGAGTTCACCAAGCAAGAGGCTACAACAAAACAACAATTGGAAGCATCTCGAGCCAAGCTCGAGGCATTAGAAGCATAATTGGTCAGATCGGAGTGACTCGGGATGAGTCACAGGTGAGTGTTGGGGGCCTGTTGTCCCTTGACCAAGTTTTGGGAATTTCTTGGTCATGTTGACCTATTTTGGGACTTCGACAGCCTATCGAAGGAGGAGCGTAAGACGAAGCGGAGATCACATGATCTCGACCCCCTTTTGGGCCTCTTTTTGGGTTGTTGGGAATATGTAACGGGAAAGGGATGTAGGCCCATGGGTTTACCCATGTTTAGGCCTATTTTGTAATGTATAAATAGATACTTAGGAGATGTAGGAAGGGGCCGATGAGATAAGTGCCAAGTACAAGTAATAGTGGTATATTCTTTGTGCATGCTATGTGAGACTTGCAAGGCTAAGTGCAAGTGACTATAAGAGAGTGAGTAGAAGCTTTTGTGTTGTAACCTAACTCAGGGAAGGAGGATATAGCGAGGTGTGCACAGATCTCTTGTCCTATACGAAGTGGGGTTTGTATGGCTCTGTGCATGTAGATGACTGATTGAAGATAATACAGAAGAAGAGTTGGTGGATGTAGCCCCAGGGGAGGTTTGAACCACGTAATCACTATGTTATATTGCTTGGTGCTTGTCTGAATGTGTTTATGTCTTCTTTGCTTAGTGCTTTGAGATGATTATATATATCTGCTTATGCTCAGTGCTAATGATGTATGTAATGTTAGATCTAATATACATGAATATGCTCAGTGCTTGATCAGTTACGTCTGACCTATTTTACTTATGCTAAGTGCTCATATATGGTAGATTACTGTGAGTACTGCGAGGTTCTATTTTATCAGCGAAGTAGATAATGATTGCATGTTAAAGAACTAATGGTGCTAAGTGATTTACTAAGTTGTATAATCACAGATCTGTGTCCCAGCTAAGGTTGCAGACACTTGAGTCCTGCAACCACCCCTGCCTCTACCTCGGGTGAGACTTCATCTACTTTGCAGGTGTTGCTGAAAGGGCATTAGTTAGGGTTTTGTTGGTGCGCTCTTGTAGTGTTGAACCTTGGGTATTCCCCTGTGCCAACAACAAACAAAACAAAGGGGTGGCTATGTATATTGATGGAAGGCCAAAAGCTTCTGGAAACATTGCAGGATTTATAAATAGTACATTACCAGGGACAACAACTAAGCAATCGAATTGCATATTTGAGGGGCATAAGGGAAATCGTATATTCGTATGTGCAAAAAAATCAATAGTTACAGGTGAAGAGTTGTTGATCAATTACAATGTGAATCGAATAGATGGAGGGGATGTTACTAATGGGGTAAATATATTATATACCATTTAACTCAACCTTTGATCAGTGACTCTTATTTTTTTTTTTGCATTAGTTATATTATATACCATTTAACTGAACCATTTGCATTAATTTTCTTGCTTCTTGTATTGTGGTAGAGTGATCATACCCAGATGCTTGCACGGTCTGGATTAAGCTCTGAATAGGTAAACTTCGATGTAATAACAATTTTTTTTTATTATATAATGGTTGTTAACATGATTACAATATCTAATTTTTTTTTATGTTACAATTATTTTCATAAATTTTATTGATTGATTTATTGTGTCATGGTGACCGTGGGAAGTCACTTGCAGATACATTCATCCAGGGTGACCATGGAAAGTCACCTGCAAATACATCTGTCTAGGGTGACTATGGAAAGTCACCTGCTATGCCGCATCAGGTAAATGTTAATAATAACTAAATATGATTACAATAAATAAATTTCTTTAATGTTAAAATTAATTTCCTTAATTTTATTGTTTGATGTTAGTAGTCCATGCTCGATGTGGATGATGAGGTGATTGAGGAAGACATATTTTATTCGAAAAACCCAATGGAAATATTAGGAAGGCCCTGAAAAGGGAAAACATAGAATTACTTGGTTTGATTAGCAGAAGACCCATGACGGAGGAGATCATCACAATAATTAATGAGCTAAAATCTCAAATACATTCTTATGGGGTAAGTGTCATCTTTACATAATTTATCAGCTATGACATATATTCCTTTATGATTTTTAGTTTTATATTTTTTATATGATATGATAAAGTCAAGTATTCCTTTTGTATGATTTTTTAAAACCCAAGAGTGGACAACCTATAGAGATTGTTATTGGTACCAATGATGCTCTAGTGTGGCCACAATGTCAACATAGCATACTAGTGAGGATTTTTGACTCTCCTAAGGTTGTCCTTGAATAAAATGATGAGCATACTGATTTTAAGCAACATGACATGCCCGAGTAGGGACATATAGACATTGGGACTCCACATGATGTTGGAGATGAACCTAGTGTCGATTGCAAGGAATCTTTTCTTGGAGTAGCACAGGTGAAAAGAACAGGATCACTAGATGTCACCTTTCTAATGGATGATGGCTGTGTTCCAATAAAGATACAAAATATTGTAGGTATTTATTAATTAATTGATTGATTTTTATCATGTAGTTGAAAAAACACATATGTCGAAATTATTTTAAATTAATGATCATAATGTCTTTGCAGGAAATAATGTATTCTATAAGAACTTGAGTGACAAGGCATTGGAGATTTTTGGCCCCACCATTCACACAAGGTGGAATGGCCAAGATATCAATTTGAAAGATGAATTGATAATCCATATGGTAAACTTGTTTGGAAATACATTAAACAAAAAAGTGGTCACTCATTTAGCTGGCGAGAGTTTGAAATATACCAGGGCCTAGTATAGGCAAGGATTGGAAGAAAACCTCAATTATGAGCACCCTGCCATGGTTTGGGGGAAAGAGTGGAAGGCATTGATAGAGGATGCAAAGGAGAATTTTCTAAAAAGACAAGGAAAAGAACCACGACCTAGTAAACCAAGGTACAACACATATCATATTTTTAGTGAAATATGCTCAATTTTGTTTTTTGTTTTTGTTTTAAATAACAATTGCGACATCTATCATATTTCAAAATTTTCATAGGCTGACTGACACATCCAAAGAAACAAATGATAGAATGTAAAATCATGGGAAACATAAATTGGGCTAGGGTGGCTACAAAAAACTAAGAGCATGAATCGTAAGAATTAAATGATTAATTTTGGTGAATATTTATTTAACAGTAGCAAACAAATAACTGTTTTATTACAAGCAATTTTAATGATATTATGCATTGAAGGGAAATACATTCAAATCCCATGCTGCCAAGGAAGACCTAAGTATTGGTTTTCAAAGTGTGGTTGAAGATCGAAAAATCTTGGGGCTAACGCTAATCTCCCCAATTATGCAAATGCAGGTAAATACAATCAATAAGGCCATCATTTTAGTATACTTGTAAAATCTAATCATGATTGATTATATCACCAATAAATAAATGTTTATTTTTGTTTTAAGCAGAAGAGAAAATGAATAAGTGAGGGTAGAGATACTCATGAATAACTACCAGTTGATATTGGGAAGGGCCTGTCACATGATATTGGGGAGAAGACTAGCCATTCAGTTATGCATGCTTTAGAAATAGAAGTATGTATTATGATTATAGATATTTATTTGCTGACGTGTACTTATAAATTTTCTTCTTTCAATGGAAGAGCATGTAGCTCATGAGGGTGAAATGCAAGAGGAACAAATGACACAAGCAATGAACACACTAGTTGTCACATCTAGACAGACATGTAAAGAGCAATATTGTAATGTTATTCGAAATAATGAAATAGTTCTGTCAATAATATTTTAACATATCAATATGACCATTTTCATTGTTGTAGCTGAAGCCCATTTGCAATTTCCTCCACGTCCTGCTCATCGACGTACCAAAAGTATGGTACATGAGGGCATGGAAACACAATCAACACAACTAGGATAAGGCGCAAGAAATACATTGACATATGAGGATGATGATATCCCACTCGTGGGTTTAAAAAAAACAAAAAAAACGATTGTATAAATTTATGACTTGTATTTTGATCACTATCGTTATTAATATGAATGAATGTTTATATGACTTGCCTCCCTATGCATGCATGTTTATATGTTTATTTTTTTTGATGACTTTCCTACTTATGCATGAATGTTTATATGTTTTCTATGTAAAAGAAATCATTTATTTGGTATGGGGAATTGAGAGCGTTGCATGTTTTTTATAGTGTTTTACAGTTGCATGTTTTTTATAGTCTTATACATTAGATCATTTGGTGTTTTATAGTATTAGTTGGACTCTTATTTCGGGATGATTCCTGGTTACAAATTTACTTTCCACATGATAGATGTATGAATTGATGAATGTGTATATCCTTGATGGTTGATGACAGTGTTCTATACTCAACACCCCTTCATGCTTACCTCCACTAATAATTGAGTATGATGAACCTAGACACCTATGTGATTCACCCTTATTTTTCTTATTATTATGCAATTCACCCTCATATGATGCATACATATTTGGATGCCCTATTAAAGAGATATTTAATGATATGTATGCACCTGTGTTGGACACCTTGCCATTGATTGGTTTCATATTATTATTGAAGATGCATATATTTGGTAGATACCTTGCTATGATCAAGATTACTGATATGATTGCATACCTTTCTATTATTATTTCTATGATTGGATACCTTGCTATGATTATAAATCTTGTTATGATTAAGTGTTCTAGTTGGATATGCCCAATGGTCCTTTATTGATTGATATGTTGCCTCTTTATTGACTGATATGTTGCCTCTCTATTACAACACTGTCATGGAGAAACCTATTGTTTCCTTTGATGGACTTCTACACTACAACTTGTCATGCATGCATTCCATGCATGCAACTTGAATTTTACAACTTGAGTTTAACAACTCATTCAACTTGACTCTTAACTTGAACTTTTACAACTTGAGTTTAACAACTCATTCAACTTGAATCTCAACTTGGAAATTCAAATTTAACTTCATGGTGGACTAGATCAATACATTTACATCACTTGCAATATAAGGAATATTGTTTGTTTCTAGCTCATAGGAATTTTACGTTCAACCTAACTTTTTCTATATGACTTAACTTTTGCAAATGGCTCATAAGGCTTGACTAGGATTATAGAGGTTGTACCTTCCCTCTGAATTTTTCACTAGTCTTTATATGCTCATAGAGATTGTATGTTCCCCATGACTTTTGCACTAGACTGTCTATGCTCACAGAGGTTGTACGTTCTAACCGAATTTTTCATTAGACTTACATCCTAACTTTTATCTTTGGCTTAGCTAGACTCACAAGATCATATAGCATCTCGTTCATCCTGAATTTTGGTTTGACTCATAGAGGCTGTACATTCCCCCTAGATTTTGTCAATACCTCACAAGACTGGTTGATTCTCCAAATCTCCCTGGCTAGCATTTTTTATTTTTAAACCTACAATCCTCGTCTATATAGCGGCGAATCATTGTGACAAATATAACATTCTCGTGGAAACAAAATATTTTTATTTGTGTTTTACCACAAACATTTGTCTATCTAGCGACGAATCATCATGGAAAATATAACATTCCCGTGGCAACAAAAAACTTTTCATTTGTTTTTTTCCATGAACATCCGTCTATATAACAGTGAAAAATCGTGGCAACTGTAACATTCTCGTGGAAACAAAAAAATTCTATTTTTGTTTTTCCACGAACATTCATCTATATAGTGACAACAAATCGTGGTAACTATAACATTCTTGTGGCAACAAAAAATTTCCATTTGTGTTTTTCCATGAACATTCGTCTATATAGAGATGCAAAATCGTGGAAAATATAGCATTATCGTGGCAACAAAAAACTTTTCATTTTTGTTTTGCCACAATTTTTTGTCTAGATAGAAACAAAAAATAGTGACAAATATTGTATTCTCGTGGCAAAAAAAAAAATTCATTTGTGTTTTGCCATGATTTTTCGTCTATATAGAGACGACAAATCGTGGAAAATATAACATTCTCATGGCAACAAAAACTTTTCATTTGTGTTTTGCCATGATTTTTCATCTATATAGCGACAAAGAATCATGGAAAATATAACATTCTTGTGGCAACAAAAGCAAATGCTTGTCGCTATATAGATGGAGTTTTGTCGCTATATAGAAGAATGTTTGTAAAAAAAAAAAAAAAAGCTGGAAGAAATGCTTACCAAACGAATGACACATGGAATCCATATTTCATGGATATTTCCACGATGAGTTATGGATCATCGATAGAGTGATGAAAAAATATACACGAAAAATAAGACCCACTTTCATGGCAAGTTCATAAAAAAAGTGTCGCAATAGAAACAAAAAAGTGTGGGAAATTTGATCATATTTAGTAGTGTATATACCAAAAGGTATGGAGGAATTACATCCCAATAATATATGTGGGATAAATATAATTTGACCTCTTTATATAATGCATGATAATAAGAGTTTTTTACCCCATGTTGAATGTGGGATAACTCTTTTACATAAGAGTAGACATTATTAACTTCCAAATTAATATATTTCAACAATACCACACAAGGCATCATTACATATTCCAACACTCCCCCTTAATTATGACTAGGGAGAAGGAACACTTATGAAGGAAGATGGCATTACAATAAATTCCAATACTTTCTGCAAGAATAAGAAAGACAATACCTTCAAGAATGAAACTTTTGGAGGAAGATGGAATTACATCAACACTCCCTCTTAATTAAACCTTCCTAAATTTTCCATAAGATGCGAATAAGAACAATACACTTCGCTTCATGGATTTGATGAAGATAACAACTGTTTCTCACTGAATCATGAAATTGCACCCAAACCAAGTTGTATGATGAACTCTTGGAGAACACCACAATAGTGTATATAAACCTCAAATGACTAATACAAAAAAACATGTGGCTAACAGGAAATCATCACAACCATAACTCAGCTGATAGCAGAAATAAGTCTTGCAAAACACCACCATAGTGTACATAAACCTTAGATGGACAATACAAAAAAACATTTGCTAAGAAGACTGTTGTCCCAACCAATATGACAGGTGTAATAATACTACAATATAATGTATTATGCATACAAGAACCCAATATATATACATCAAAATGTTTCTAGTAGACAATTTTCACAACCAAAAAACTCTACTGAAGATTACATTGCGAATACAAGAACTCAATGGTCTATCCATCGAAAAATGAGCCCCATAGATAATTATCACGACTTTACTGTAGAATATGGAACTTCTTTACATTACATTATTACTAGAATATGGTGATATGAAATGGAATTACATTACATTACATTACATTACATTACATTACATTACATTACATTACATCACATTACATCACATTACATTACATCACATTACATTACATTACTTTACGTTACATTCCTCTTGATTACAACTTCAAACATCCTAGATAAGGTGGAAAATAGTTTCAACTTGCTACTGTCAAGGAAAAGATGAAGAGAGGAACAATGTGGGAAGCCATTACAACTACAATAAGATATTCAATAAAGTGCAAGAGGAATACACTTGCAACTATCAAGAATCAATGTTGAATGACAATATTAATATGCTTATAAACTCAAGATAGGAACAAATTGTAGAACCAATATATCCCACCACTCTTCACAAAAGAACCCCCGTGGAGATATTGAAGCAAATAAAGAGCCAATATGCACACAAGAACGTCTAAGAGTAAATAATATAATGAACATGATAAGCCCATAAAAAAATGAAATTGCTTTTACACAACAAGGATCAACAACAACATATAAAGAGAAAAAATATGATCAAAGTACAAAATGAAATCACTGAAAAATCTATCCATTAGCAACCGAGTCTTAAGCATTGGATGGTTTCTTGTTGTCACCATGAGAAAGTACTAGAGATACATACCCTTGAAAATGTCAAAAATATCTTTCACACAGGTAGGTCAGTGACAAGTAAATTAGGAACAAGATACAACCTCTGCACAAATGCTGAGAAAAACTAAGAAACAATAAACTATTGCAAAACGACACGAAACTACTAATATATAGAAAAAAATGAATGTTCTTACCTCTGATGAAGACTCGAAGAAATTACCCGTTTGATGATATTCCACACTGCAAAAACCACACTAGAAATTACTTGCAGCAAGAAAAAACAACAAAAGAGACACATTCATAAGCTACAACAACAAATCAAATATGAGAAATTGCCCAACATACCAGCCCTCTCAAAATGAAAAAAATGATACATAGTGCCAAGAGAAGCACCAAATTCCTGCCATCAAAAAATTTCCTCTGGATCATGGTCTCCAACAACAAATAAAGCACAATAATGATGCACCCTGAATAAGCAATGCAAAAAACTATCTATTTCCATGGATCTGAACAAAGAGAGAAAACACAACTGAGATCTTATCAAAGAGAGAAAAACCAACTGATATCTAAGTTGTAAAATTCATAAGGAAGCACATAAATGACCATACAGACTTGGCCATACAAACAGAGAAGGGAAACACCCAGAAACCCTTAGATTGCTAAAAAAAAAAAATGTTGTTTTAAGATGTGGATCTGCTGTGGAAAAGAGAAAAAAATAGGAATCTACCTCTGCTGCACCAAGAAACCCTCAGAACATGTTCGTATGAACTGTGTGGAGAGTAAAAAAATTCCCAGAAGGGAAAACAATCCACCAAACAAGAAAATCCATTTCCCAAAGTTCAAATTCACCCTCTTAGACTGCAAATTGACCTTTTAGACTATAAATCAACCTCGCATCAAGTAAAATTCAGCCTTTGCAATAAAACAATGCCTCGCCCTAAGAAAAATGTGGTTGTATGGTAGAGAAAACTGCCCCCCCAATAAATCATCCTCTCAAATTACAAGGAAAAGACCCTCTAACAAAGATTTTGGCAGAAGACCCTATAAAAATAGCCCAAAAATCTATTTATATCAGAGGACACTAGAGAAGGTGAGCAGGCAGAGGTTTTAGCAGATGATTTTGTACAATGCTTTTATAAATACATAACACACCTGTGTGTTTTCTACTATGGACACACCGGTGCTCTAAAAAATGGTGATCTGAAAAATGGCATCAATATTTTGGGTGCACCGTCAATGAAATTTAATTATTTTTTGAAGAAAGTTATTTTTCTATATTTATAAATAAATTTATCATTTATTGAGTTTTTTTTTTCTTTTTTTATGTATGAGGCTGATGTATTTTATATGTTAATAATGAACAAACATCAATGGAGAGAGAAACAATAAGAGCAGGAGCATAGGGTTGACCTATACAATGTTGTATGATATTGGGAGGCGAGGGAGAGGGATTTGTACCCTCACCCTATTACTACAGTGATCCAAGTCCTCTTGAGGAATGTAGGCCTCCTTAAGTACTATGAGGAGGCTACATCCATGAAGAGGAACTCTAGGTTCTTGGTGTAGCTGATCCATCGATGGGATGTCCATCGATAGGATTTCCATGTCGGTCTTGATCAGTGGTACCAACCCAGTGAGGAGGATATATACTTTATCAATGGGCTATCCAAGAGAGGGGAGGATTTTCCCTAGTTCCTGGATGTCCCATTCGGTGTTGCAACAAAGAGTCAACTTATGTACTCTTAGAGATATATTGTGGTCGATATACTTTCGTCAACTGATTTTCAGGTGTCTAGTGGACAACTACGGATTGCTTCTTTTGATGTAGAGGAGGGCATGTGCCTCTCATATTTAGTGACAACCATTTTACACCTTACCAGTGATGGGAAACAAATTATTTTCACTCTTTTGTATTATGTTGATTCTTTGGTATAGAGGTCACGTTGTATTAGATGGTCTGCTATTTTTTTTGCGGCAGTTTTGTATAGCTCTAGATAGATGTCTTGCTATGATACATGGGAGGGAGAACTTCCCTTTTTCTTCAAAGTTGTTTTCTTTACGTTTTGAGAGGTTTCTGGAGATGAGGCCTACTTTTTTCTGTCATCCTTATAGGTCGATGACTCAGGTGTGGATGCACATGTGGGGTGAGATGATGACCAAGAGGGCCCAACCAAAGTTTTTAGCTAGGATTTCCATTGATGAAATGGGGCTACTAGCTAGTGAGGCCGATCACATGTTCATGATGGTGTCGTGTCCTTACACAGGGTTGGATTGAAGAGGATGTCTTAACATTATATTCACACTGGATGAGCCACCAGATGCTAGAGGTAATATAAATGTTTTGTTTAAATTAATATGGTTTCATTTTATTGTCTTACTTAATTAGAATAAAATTAATTCTAACAGGTTCTTTAACTTGTTTTATTAAATTGTTTAATTATTGTTGTGTACTATATATTTTGCAGATATTGAAACATTCCTTGGGGACATGCCTCCTCCCCCACCATATGTATATGAGGATATTCCCAAGGTCATGGTAGGTCAGGGTCCTCAAGTGCAGATACCCAATGGCATGCGTCGTAGGTCGGATACTAGATTTAGGTTGGATTTAGGCGACCGACTCTGTGCACTTTTGGTTGAGGTGGGAGTCATCCCCGTGCTGATGTGAGACATCAGGGAAGATCCTATGCTCTTGGAGATTTGGAGGGAGATTCCACGTGATATGATGCCTATTATGCGTCATATCGTCGGAGCTACCAGGGTACTAGTAGTGAAGAGGGATGTCGATGATACACACTCTTCCTCCAATACCCGTTTGTCCAATACCCCATCGATTGATGAAGGTGGCCATGATCCTTCTCCATTTCCTCCTCCTCCTTATTCACCTCACCCATATGAGAATGCAACACCTATTCCTCCACCACATGATCTTCCACTTCCTCCTTACCATCCATCATCTTCTACTAAAGACCATGCCTCCACTACTGTTGTAGATATGATTATCACATCGTCTAGACCAAATATGTTATAACAATTATTTGGCTTGTTCATATATATATATATATATATGGTGCATTTTTTTCTGTTCATGTTGATGTACTTAATTTATATGTTGATTTTGATGTGTATATTGTTAGGTCATGTTAGATATGTTTATTAAATGTGCTTGATAGATGTGTATGTTAAATTATGCTTGTTAGATCTGTGTGATGATGATGTTAGACAATGCTTGTATTTTTTCAGATGTGATCACAATGATGATGCCCTATTAGATTATTAGATTTGTGTGCTAGCTAATTAATGAAATTTATATCTTCTAGAGGTATGTATAATTATATGATGTTAGTGAATTTAAATGTGTATTTTAGATGATGTTTATGTTTGTTAGATGGTTATAATCATGATGTTTATTTTTATTAAATGACCTTTCAAAATCTTCACAATCTAATAATTATATTTCACAATCTTCACATTAATGTCATTGTAAGCTTAGTTATTAGTTTTTAAACCGGTATCACATTAATATGTTCTTTAAAAACATGTTATAAATTTAATTTTTAAATTATAAACCACATTTTTATATAATATTACTTTTAAATCTACAAAATACATGAATATAAACTCAGTTTTTGAATCATCATGTTAACATATCATAAAAAATGTTGTACTATTAAAAGTTCATATCAACCATAGTATTACTTCTAATATCAACATAGATTATTAGCATAAATAAGAAACTATGTAAATTAAAATATTACCTTTCAATACCTAAACATGTTTCAAACTATAAAATGATATGTCTTTGCATATATATAAAATTAAAAAAATTGATTAAACAACTCATGCATGGTTTAAAATATTCATAACTGAAATGCTCAAGCAAGGATATAAAATGAAAATCTTAAAATTTCCCTAAGATATTTAAGGATCAAAGTCATATCACTAAAAACATTTATTTATACAAGTGCTTGAGTGTGTCCAAGGGTAAGAGGATTGTTAATAAATGGATAAATGCCACCTTCTATAAACATTAAAATTCTAACACCATTGTGACAATGAAACAATGTTTTGGAAAACTCTTTTTTAGGTCTCAATGATTCAATAACATGTTGGTAAAGGGTCAAACTTCTAACATCTTGAGGAATTTTTGAAAAAAGAACAATTTCTCAGATGTGTATTTTGGAAATTACTTGTAATATTAAATTCTTAAATACTTCAAACTTGACATATTTCTCCTATGAGGAGAAGACTTTTCTATCATTTTAGTTAAATGTTAGCATAGCAATTAATTGTTCCAAGATGTTTGAGAGTGGTTTCAAAGTCATAAAACTTTATATGGAGAAATAAAAATTTCATATCCCATTAAAAGTTCAACTGGTTTGACATTTTTCAGGATTTCACAATTGGAAGTACTTAATTTTAAGTGTAAAAACCTATTCAAATCTTACCAATTATATATAATTCCAACTATAAAATGTTTGGCAATTTTTTTCTAAAAACATGTTGTTATGACTTTATCATGAAAATAATTCTTAAAATTTTATATTAAACATGTGATGACATATAAATATCTTCGAATAACAATATAAAATTCTACTTCCATCAGGCGTTCCATGCAATTACAAATAATTTGAAAGAAAAACATATTACACATCAACCTGACTGTTAACCAACTAAAATTGTTCAAAGATTTGTTATAATTAACTTTCCATTTCCTCCGTCATAAGATGAATAAAAAACAATATAATTAACGAAATAAAGATAACAAAATGATACAACAACAATATAAATGATGAAATAAAATAGGTACATATCACTCTCCGTTGTCATCACGCTGATTATCTTCCTCACTTGGCATGATAACACTGTTGTTCTAAAAAATTGTTTTGATCTAGGTTCATGTCTTAATATGAACCACCAATCCCTATCCAACACATCTGGGTAAAAAAACACTTGGTTGCAGTGTTTTGGGAAAACATAAGTCTCCTTAGCTTCAACCCACATCTTTCTATAGTTGATACATATCATCCCACTATCACAATATTCCTTTACATTATTCCAATAAAAGGTTTCCCACCACTTGCACCTAAAAATAATACATTGGAAAGAAGAGAAGTCCACTCAAATGATCTCTTGTATCTTTCCAACGTAGACTAACTTCCCCTGTATTAGTTTTTTATCACGGTGGCTAGCATGAATAGATTGGTCAAACTTGACTTCCACTCCATAGTCTTGTGTCATGTTTCCATCATCGACATCCTCTGTGCAAAAATTATTTCCATATGCTCACATAGATGGGAACAAATGCACCTATAAAAAAGTGAAAAAATCACAATGTCATGTGTCTAATAACTCGACCAATAAAATATAAAATATAGATGTTACAATTCAAAGGTGCATTATGAATTTTAAAATGTACACAAAGATATTATTACCGATTTCCTGCAGCCAATCCCTATTTTTAATGCATCCTCTTCAGCATGTGGGTAACAAACATATGCACCGTATTTCTCTCTAACTTGGTCAACAACCCAATTGTTGGGGAATATAATTGGCATTTTTTTTAAATGATTAGGATAAGGCATGATTATACCATTCAACCATCTGAATTCTTTCCCTCACTGTCCCATTTCCTCCTCTTTTGTTCATACAATGTGACCCACGACTGTGTTGCCTAATAATTGTAAAGAATGAATTTATTGATGGCATCAATTTCTGAATTCGCTGATGTATATATTCATGAAATCAAACCGACATATAGTATGCATGAGATAAAAATATACATTATGAAGTTCAGTGTGAATAGTTACTGTGTAGAAATTTGACAAACGATAAGTCACTTACTCTTTATCAAGTGCCTTTTTCCATTCGTTTGGAGAAGCTCCCCTTCTCTTTTGTCTTCATCCCTTTTGTCGTCCCAAATCACCGCACCTGGTGTGTTGTCGATCTGCTTGATGTACTCACTGGAATAATATAAATACTCATATGATATGTACCCCTATTCCATATACCCCTCAATTTTTTCCCTTTGTTGAACAAATCCTTTCAATTTCTTCATGTACCTCTCTAAGAAGAACATCTAATGACAAGAGACCACTCTGACTAATTCAACCTCATCTACTAGGTGAATTAGAAGATGAACTTGCAAGTCCATGAAACTCATTAACAATTTCTTCTCAAATATACAAATAATCTCAACTATCTCTTGACGCCATTTTGGAATGCTAGCCATATGAATCTCCTTTGATGTGATCCAATGTACAAATGCAGATAATTTAGATATGGCACATTGTAGTTCTCGAGGGAAGTCATGGTTCACACACCCACACATGCGCAGAGGATAATGACACTACAAAGTAAACAAATACAAAATTAATTATGTTTTATCCCATGGCATAAAAATTAAAACAAATAATAAAATCTTGTTTTTGACATACGTACTCTTAGAAGGTTCAAATGGTCATGTGATTTCAACCCCGAAAAATGGTATTCCACAATGAAATTGTGTCATAGTGAATACCCATATAAAGAAGGAAAATTCACACCTAATATAACTTCCTTTGCCAAAGAAAGATCATCTTTCTTCAAAATCCATGGGACATCACCTTCTTTGAAAGACCAAGAGGGACCAACCTCTCTACTTTCTTGTATTGGCCAATGTTTCTTTTTAGTTTTTGAAGAAATAAGATCTCTCCTAACAACCAATGTGTCACTTTATTTTAATGATATGTGCCTCCATAAATAATATGAAACATTTTTAAATATATGCATGGGATCTAGTAAGTGGGAAATATTAAGATGCTCCCAATACGAGAGCTCATAAAAGACATATTTCCTTTTCATCCCAATGGGAAATTTCTCAACATAGGTGTTGAATAATTCTTGATCCTCGAACATAGGCTCCCCATTTGAATAATTTTTTTTATGTAATATCCTATTCCTTCTCTCTCTCATATTCTCTATGCCATTCTGCCGGTGTCATTATTGCAGGCCTTTGGGTTATCTTTGGTTTACCATTGAAAGCAGATGTTTCTCTTTTGTAAGGGTGTTTTTCTTGGAGGAATACCCTAGATAAGTCACACATTGGGTTTCATAGGTGGTTGTCCCACCTATCCTTCAGATAAGGTCCACAACATTTACATCCATGATACCCTTTTGTTACAAGACCTGTGAAATTATTAATGTATACAGAGCATGTTAGCATTGAAGATCATAACAATCACAATGAATTAAACATGCCAAAAAATATTGTTATGTATATAAAAAAATCAATAAAAATGTAATTTACCAGATCAAACTCCCAATCCTGGATAATAATGTGTGGTGTAAGAACATATGCCATACAATGTAAAACTCCTCTCTATTGCGATGGGTCTTGATACATCATATACATGTATCCCTTCCCATAATCCCTTCAATTCATCTACCAATGGTTGTAGATATACATCCATATTATTCACTTGTCTTCTACCAGGGACTATAAGAGACAACATAAGATGTTCATTCTTCACAGAAAACCATGTGGGGGTATTGTTATTTATCACTACTACAGACCAAACATAATAGTTGGTGTTTTGAAGGGAATATGGGTTGACGCAATCCATGGATATGTTGAGTCGTAGACTTTGCACTTCATCCTTGAATTTTTTGGGCCATGTATCCTCTATATGCTTCATGGCTATTGAATTTGTTGGGATTCACATAACTACTGACTCACTTCTGTGCGAGGCATGCCATCCATGCAACATAGCTAATTATTTTCAATGAAAGAGCCTTTGAATCCTTGGGATTATATGCATGTGCCTCAATATATTATAAGGAGGACCATGTGATTTACCATTTTTATTTAATTTATGGTACCTATCATGCCCACATTTCAGACATATCTCTTTTTCTGCATATTCTCCTCTCTATATAATACAATCATTCAAACATGCATGCTATTATATGTACTCAACACTCAACATTTTCAACATCTTCTTTTCCTCTTCATAGCTACCGGGAAAGACATTATCACTAAGAAGAACCTTATCTTTGAATAAACTGTAGTTAATGGGAAATAGAAATGTACAATGTCATTTAACATTCATAAAATTGACCTTTTAAAATGTTGATTGTGTGACAATATTTCTCAAAATATAAGGGACTTGATGGTCAATTACCTCAATATTGCTAAGAAACATGCGTTTGACATGAAATTTTTTTCTTTCAAGTTGTACAGTAACATTGTTGTCTCCAACTTGGTATACTTTGACTGGCTGGGTCCAAAGAGAGGGATGGTGGAAGAAAATTTCAGGCTTTCGAAAAATTTATCAATCATATGAGCATCATCCCCGAGCTCATCGTTCTGGAATGCATATAAAAATTTGTCTCCATGGAAGTTGTATCCCATAAATAATCATCCATACCAACCTCTATTTGATTGAATCCATTTCCGATGTGTGAAGAACTACTAATGCTATAGTCATTCCTAATTGGTGAATCTAGACGTAGTGGGAATTGAATAGGTGGTTGATACAACCATTATTTGTATGCTTCCTCTCCGATTTGTGCTCTTATTGCATCCTTCTATTGATTTGACATTGTAGTGGGGTGCAAAGGAATATGATAGGTAGGTCACTCATCATCAAAATCCTAATTTCAAAAATATTGAACATTAGTACATCGATGATATTAGTAAGCACAATGCAATTGGTTTGTTCAAATTAAATGATATCAAACAATTATTACAATTGCTGAGCCAGGATTGCGGGCTGAAGATTGCATGTTACAATTGGCAGGGTAAAGTGGCTGTCCATTTTCATCTACCAACTTCTTGCGGTATGTTGTTCCTGATAAGATATTCCAACATTTTAAACTAGTGGAATATTTTATGCATCTAAACTCGATTATGAATCAAGATCCCGCAAATTTGGATACATTTTTATTCAGATTGACATGGATAAAAAAAATAAATTCAGTTCAATAATCAAAATAAAAATAAAATTTGAACTTACTGGAGATGGAAAGGGAGAACTTCGCGATGGAATTTGAGCAATATGGAACGACCTAGAATTTGCAGAATTGGCCATTTGATATTATAAGTTTTTCTCCTTGCATTTGAGTAAAGTCAACAATAAATTTTTAAGAATAAGGTGACTTCAAGAGGAAAATGTCTACTATGAAATACTTCAAGTCATGTGGATGCATCCTAAAATATAATTCAAGATGAATATCTATTTATGTGCAAATAAAAATTCAAATAACTTTTAAATCATAATGGTGCGCTTATTTAAACAAAACGCACCAGTGCATCTATAACAATATAAAGCACCAGGGCGTTTAATTACTAACCACACTGGTTCTCAAGATTTAAAATAAATAAAAAAGGATTATATGATATCGGTGCTCCAAATATATTTAGCACACTGGTGTTTTGTATAAAAAAACACACTGGTGCATTATATTAATAAATGCACCAGAGTTTTGAAAAACTTAAAAAAAAAGCGCGACTTTGTTTTTTTACAATTGAAAAATGAGCAGGAATTTATTTTTTGAAAATCTAATTTCATAAAGTCCTTTGGATAGTAAGAAGTTATTCACTATTTTATTATTTTGCCAAAATTTATAGGGGAGAGATTTGCAAGAGAGACATACCGGGGAGTGTTGTGGAGTAGCATAATACATTGGAACAACATAATTATTGAAATGATCATAATTTGAAGGCTATGTTGATTCTCTCAAAACCCTTTTCATAAAGTCCTTTAAATAGTATTAATCTATTCACCATTTCATTATTTTTCCAAAATTTAAAGGGCATAGATTTGCAAGAGAGACATATAGGGGAGCACTATGGAGCAACAAAATACTTTGGAAAAACAAAATTATTCAAAATATCATAGTTTGAAGGGTATGGTGATTCATTCAAAACCCTTTTGGAGTAACAAAATTATTCATAAGATCAGAATTTGAAGGGTTTTGTGATTCACTCAAAACCCTACATAGTAAAAATTTTAAATTTTACTATTTATTTTAATATAATTTATTTTACAACTTCTATCCCTAATTAGATTTAATTAAAATTCAGATTTTTTTTTTCATAATTACCTTAAACCCTTGCTTCTTCTTGCTTATGTTACTGCAAAATTTCACCGTAGGGTTTAACTCCCTCTATCACTTCACAATTAGGGATTTTCATTTTAGGCATTTTAGATTTAATGGGTTTGTGTTTCTATATATAAGGCGTTTGACATGTGATGCAAGGCGACCACTTATTGCATCAGATCCAAATCCTCTCAGCCCTGTCATGTTTTTTAAACCGTTTGTGGTTATCGATGCACTGATTTGAATACAATGCACCATTGCGCTTACTGATAAAGAACATCGAAAATGATGTAACATAATTTAAAAAACAATTCGTTCATTTGTGTGTAATTTTTTTCGTTTTTTTTTTGTTCATGGTGTTTTTTTTTGTTTTTGTTTTTTACTCTAGTTGCAGTGTTGTTATTGATACATATCACAATGTTGTAATTTAAATATTTTTAAAAAATTTGTTTTTTCCTTTCAGTGCATTTCTTGTATCGAACACATTGGTGCTTTCATATTATTATAGAGCACCAGAAACCATATATATATATATATATATATATATATATAGTTGAAAATTATGTGATTTATTTATAAAATTTAATTAATAACTTATGTATAGAATGGTACAAGTTGTATATTAATAAAAAAATGTGTGAGAATAGTTCAAGCAACAAAAATTATGATCAACACAATGATAACACATCCAAAAAAGAAAAAAAAGGCAAGTTCTTTGTAAATTCTATACAAAATTAATATGTTTGGACTATATGTAAGTTTAACTAATATATATTGGTTAGGGTGTGTCATGCAAAGCCTTAAAATGAAGAATCTTGATAAAATTCTTTGTGATTAAGTGCATAAGAGCATAAAAGCTCGATGAAAAAATTACAAAAGGATGAATCGGGTAAATGAAAAAATACTATTCAATATGAGTCATTTTTTGAATTTTCATTAATAATATACTTAAGAATATTAGATAACATGTTTCAAACAATTTATTAATTCACATATGTTTAATGTTCTACAGGGACCAACAATGAAGGAACATCATGCCGTCCTAAGAAAACACAAATTATAGAAGATGTAAATGATGATGAATTGGTCCTTAGCTCATCTGGAGTGGTGCTGAAGGTTAATGAAAGGGGGGGGAAATTTTACAAAACTATGAGGGATATAGTGGAATGAACGTATATATGTATTTTCTACTTACAATACAGAAATCAATCCAATGATTCCAAGAGCCATGTTATATATAAACTACATGAAGTGTTTCCAGAGCAATAGTCAATGAGACCTATCAGAATTGCAATAGAAAAAACACACAACAACAAAAAATAATCATTCAAAAAGTAATATTCATAAAAATGCTTTTCTAGAATATGCATATATTACTACAAAGAATTCCTTTATTAATATCAATTTTTTTATATTTAGTTTTCATAGATCAATATAAAAATAGTTTATTGTCATGTTACTTTTTTTTAGGAAGATTATGAAAATCCCAAAGGATCAACGAGCTGATATTTGAAATATGCCAGTAGGAATGTCCAAAAACATGTACAAGGATATGGTTAAATAAATTGACATAATTGCATCGCAGGAGGAGCCATCTCAACAACAACGTGCTTCAAATGTATATTATCATTGAATTTTTCCATTAGGTACATAAAAATAAATAATTTAGCATTAAATATTAATTTTCAAGTATTTTCTTGCATAAACGAAAACAAAATGGAACCCATTCAATACATAAAACAGGACGACAAGGAAGAAAAGGGTTGATAGCAAAGTTTGTGAGTAATTGTTATTTCCTTATAACAACTTAAGATTTTATTTTGGTATATTTTAAGTTGTTTTACAATAGCCATCCTTGAATGTCTTCAAACAGGTGCTAACATACAAAGAAGAGTCATCAGAAGAATTGATTGACATTGGGTTAAGTATGGGTTGTGAGTATATGTTGGTATATCAAAAATTAATTGTGGAATTTGTAAGTATCTATGTTGTTTTACTTATCTCTTTTTATAATTAATGGAACAAAAAAAATCCTTTATATTAAATCTATGATTTATTATGGGGTATAAAACTTGCAGGAAACAGAGTACAGAAATGCGCCAAAAGAAGAGTTGTTGACAAAAGGCATGCGATATGGTTTTGAAAGAATGTGTATCATTCAGGACTCAATTCTTTGTATGGTACATTTCTTTTCAATTTACATTCATGTATATTAATTATTTCAATTTTCATTATTGTCACCAATGTAGATACACTCATTACACTTTATTTTTATTTTTGTAGATGGAACTTGAAGAAGAGGAAAACAATTGAGGAAATAACCAAAACATTCAGCCAAATAACCCAAGTCATGGAAGTATCTCGAGCACTTACAACAATTCCAATAAAGAATGATGATCAATATATTTGGATATAAATGCAAGATGTTGTATTTTTTGAAATAATTATCTGTGAAAGTCAGACATTTTGTTTAATGTAATGGACATAGTGTCCCAATTGAAAGACAAGGAGTTACCAATACGTGTCCCATTTTGTATGACAAAGATCCTCTTATTCATATATAATAAATTACATTTTATTTTATTCTATTGTGTTGTCCAATGTCGATGTGAAATGTTACATTGCTGATTAAATATTATAATTAAGAGATGCGAACTTTGATGATATAACAAACTATTCCAAAAATCATATCCAAATGCACTACTCAAAATTTAATTTATATGAATACTAATATAATATATATGTCAATTTTTTATGAACAATGAATTAAAAATAACAAAATTTGCACTGTCACAGGTCAATGTTTCTAAAAAGAGAAATTAACACTAATGCATTTATGCTAAAGAACCGGTGTTGTAATAAAATGCACACCAATGCTGTAATACAATGAACCGACATCGATCATAATACTATTTTAACAACAACAATTTTACTAATAAAAATTGGCCTTCCAGTGCATTTGATTAAAACAAGGCACCGATGCTTCTATATCAAACTTCTGCATTAGTGCATTCTAAATTTCATGCACTGGTCAGGTTTGTCTTGTAACCAACCAGTGCATTGTATCATATATTCAATCGGTGCATTATTATTTAGAAGAGCACTGGTGCCCCAATAATTTTTTGACTACCCCGGTGCTTTCGGTGAAATGTAAGCACCTATGCTTTAAGTTTGAGAACACACTAGTGCGTATATGCGATGAAGTGCACCGCCTAGAAAAACATCCGCTAAAACCTACGAATGCCCATATTTTTAAATTTATAATAAAGTTGCGTTATAATCTCCACAAAAACATACACTACCGAAAACAAATGTTTTAGCAGAGGTTTTTTTGACAATTGTTTCCAATTTTATAATAGTAAAAACCTCCGCTACAAGGTCTTTTCCTTGTAGTGTCACACTGTGAATTGTCCTTTACAAGATCTTAAACACCTTTGAAAAAGTGTAAATCACCCCCTAACACCTACAAAATGTAAAAAAATGAGTCATACAACAAACAAAGCAATTCGTACGGTCCATGTGGTCTTTGATGGGAGGGTGGGTTAGCTGGTGAGGTAGCAAGTGAAAAACCACACCAAAAAAAAAATCACTGCAAACAAACTCCTCCATCAAAATATATTAGGTTTGGAAGAAAAACTAAGTTCAGTAAAAAAAATCGGCTTGGTAAAAAAAACAGGTTTGGTAAATACTAACCCTAAAATTCACCAAAAAAACTTTAGGTTTATCAAAAAATTTAAATTACCTAGGATAGAGAGGTAATTTAATTAAAAAATGGGAAAACAGTAGCCAATTTTGACGAACCAATAGCCAATCTTGGTTGAAAGCTACATTCTAGAGACAACAATGAGACAAGAGGCCTTTAAAAATGCACATAACGGTGAGAAATATGAAAAACAAGTTTTAGGGTTTTGAGAAAAAAATATCAATCTGTACATTTCTTTCATTAATAGAAATCGTGTATTACTGTATCTCTGTGTTTATGGTTGAATCTCTGATATATTTCTCTTATATTATTGAATATCTACGATATCTCTATGCATTTATTTATTATATCTCCGATCTCATTTCATGCCGAAAATATTCCGGATTAGTGGTATCAAAGCAGGCTGTTCTTGATCGTTTTTTTCAGTGCATGTCCCCGACGAGGTCCGAGTATAGAAAGTTGGGTCTCGAGCTTGTCTCTCTTGAGAAAAATCTCTCTCGAACACCCAATAAACCCTCAATGGCGGAAGAAAAGAAAAATGACAGAGCAGACGATCCTATCAGTCTGTTGCTTGAGCAAGCTCTCACGCGACAAAGGGACGAAATGATGGAGAATTTTTCCCACATCCCTCAACGCCTGCCCATAGCAACATACGCATCTTCATCAAGCGACCACTTTGGAGGTACCTCGCCTTTCAAGGTACAAGTTAATTTTGATATTCCTGTATTTGAAGGACAAATAGATGCAGAAGCCCTAGACAAATGGTTATATCTGCTAGAAGGTTATTTCTCTATTCACAAATTTTTCGACAAAGAAAATATCACCTTTGCACTCCTTAAAGCTCTACCCCATGTCAAACATTGATTGGAAACTTATTGGGAGCAGAGTTCCACAGAGGAGTCTGAAATATATGGGGCCGATACCACTTGGGATTTTTTTGTGGATGAGGTAAAGGAATAGTGTTACCCTGTTGGAAACTATGAGGACCAGTACATGAGATGGAACACATTGCTGCAAGAGAGGGGCCAAGTATTTATTGAGTTCACCAATACCTTCCATACCTTGTGCACCAAGCTGGGTATCAAAGACTCCAAGCGACATTTGGTTCTGAAATACCGTGGGGCTCTACACAGATACATCCAGACTGAAATGGATTTTCTAGACATTTCATCACTCGGCGCTGCTTATCGACATGCTGTTAAAATCGAGTAGAAATTTAAGCACTAGAACAAATGGTATTTCGTATCTATAAATCCGCAACAACCAAAGTATGAAAAAGATAGCCCTAACAAACAGTCTCCCAAAAACCATTCCAAGACACAAGAAAAGAAGGGTCACTGGAAGACAAAGAAGGACATCAAAAAATGGTGTGATTTAAACAAAATCCCCTGGCACAACACCGATGAATTTCGCTCAAAACAATCATTGGTGGCCGAGATCAAAGACAAGGAGCGAAACCGTGATTCAGAATTCCATTCTAAAAATACTGGTAAAGAACAGATCATTGACGCAGACCCCACTGCTATTGTCGCAACCATAGCAATTCAACCAGAAGAACCAACAGATCCCGAAGAGGGGGAGCACCTTTTTCATTCATAGATGTGGGTGAAGGGGATCTCGTTGCATTTTATTGTTGATAGTGGAAGCTAGAAGAACCTCATCTCAGCAGAGGTCATCAAACAGTTGACATTGTCGACAACACCACACCTGCAGCCATACAACATCGGGTGGCTTCGCCAAGGATGAGATCTTCGTGTCAGCCATCAATGTCGATTGTCATACGACATCCAGACCTTCAAGGATGAGGTATTATGTGATGTTTCCCCACTGGATGTCTGTGATGTTCTCTTGGGCCAACCATATATGTGGAAGTGCCATGTTTTTTATGAGTCTCGACCTCGTAGTGTCATTGTTACTTTGGGGGGTCATCTCTAAAAAATACCATAGGTAGTTTCGACTATTGTTCCACCTAAAAAGTGTCGCAAGGTAGTATCTCATACTGCAAAATTTAGCTTCTTCACAATCTGTTCAAAAGGAGAACATAAGGACACCGCAACCACTACAGCCTCACCCCAAGCACCTTCTATCCAACAGAAGAAGGTCGGAAAGGCTGCAGAAAAGTGCAAAGATTTCTTTCGTACACCATCCTCTCATTTATCTCAACTTGTTGAATAGCCTCAGCCTCAACAGGTTCTTGACATACTTCCACAAACTAAGCAGCGTGATGTCTCCAGCAATACAAGAAACTCACCAAGATGAAGATCCAACAAATGATTTTCCCTCTCCCCCAAGAACTCAATGCAATGGAGACCATTGCTTCCTAAGGAGGGAGGATTGATCTAGGTGGACATCGGTGGCCACCCACCTTTTTCGACTGGCTCAAAAAAAATTTCTGAAAATTTTGGCAATTTACTATTTTTATCAGGTTTTAACTTTCGGGGCCATTTTGAGGGCTTAAATGAAGATTTTTCGAGATCAAGATTCTCAATGATAGCTAAATTAATGATTGAGCCCACAAAATGAATCTCCTCGATGATACCTTTCCAATGATCTATCATACGCCTAAAATGGAGATCGTATGCAAAAGTTACGACCCTAGGAAGTTGATGTACTAACTTACCCAAACGGGGCCCACATGACTTTTGGCGCTTCATCTCCTAGGGTTTGGTTTTTGGATGTCTAGGGTTTTTGAAATTCCTGTTTATTGTAAAAATGCCTTCAGAGCCTCATTGTACTCATCTTCTTGCGAATGCAAGTAGCCGTCACATCTCTTCTTAGAGATAAGCTGCCACCATTCTAGTGAGTCTTTCACTCTGTATTTTTACAGTCTCTATATATTTCTTTCATTAATAGAAATCGTGTATTACTGTATCTCTGTGTTTATGGTTGCATCTATGATATATTTCTGTTATATTATTGAATATCTGTGATATCTCTATGCATTTCTTTATTATATCTCTGATCTCATTTC
>ML810206.1:130768-175597 GCA_009831015.1 Picea engelmannii
ACTTGTTGAACAACCTCAGCCTCAACAGGTTCTTGACATACTTCCACAAACTGAGCAGTGCGATGTGTCTAGCAATACAAGCAACTCACCAAGATGCAGATCCAACAAACACTTTTCCCTCTCCGTCGAGAACTCAACGCAATGGAGACCATTTCTTTCTAAGGAGGGAGGATTGGTCCAGGTGGACATCGTTGGCCACCCACCTTTTTCGACTGGCTCAAAATAGTTTTCTGACAATTTTGGCAATTTACTATTTTTAGCAGGTTTTAACTTCCGAGGCCATTTTGAGGGCCTAAATGAAGGTTTTTTGAGATCGAGGTTCTCAATGATATCCAAATGCATTATTATGCCCCTAAAATGAATCTCCTCAATGATACCTTTCCAACGAGCTATCATACGCCTAAAACAGAGATCGTATGCAAAAGTTACGACCCCAGGAAGTTGATGTACTAACTTACCCAAACGGGGCCCACATGACTTTTGGCACTTCATCTCCTAGTGTTGGATTTTTGGATGTCTATGGTTTTTGGCATTCCTGTTTATTGTAAAAATGCCTTCAGAGCCTCATTTTACTCATCTTCTTGCGAATGCGAGTAGCCATCACATCTCGTCTCAGAGATAAGTTGTCCCCATTCTAGAGAGTCTTTCACTCTGTATTTTTACAGTCTCTGTACATTTATTTCATTAATAGAAATTGTGTATTACTGTATCTTTGTGTTTATGGTTGCATCTCTGATATATTTTTGTTATATTATTGAATATATGCGATATCTCTGTGCATTTCTTTATTATATCTTTGATCTCATTTCATGCCGAAAATAATCTAGATCACTAGATGCTACAACAAATTAGTGCAGTCTAGATGCTATAACAAATCAGTGCAGGTGCAGCCTTTCAGGGTTGCCATCAATGCCAAAGGAGGAGATTGTTGGCATATCTGTTAGGAAAATAATGTTCTTTTCATTGATGGCAAGAAAAATATTGATGACACTTAGAAAGTTGATGGAAAGAACAACAACGAGGACACTCAAAAGAGCACATAGGAGGAGATTAGACCTCAGCCATCAGATTGGAGCACGAAGGATGAGAAACCATTAGATTCAGAGGACATGTGGCGAGAGATGAGCATTTTTTTGACTCGCGAGCTGGAGAAGTCAAAGGTGAGAGTTGTAGGAACTTGCGATATGCAAAATCACAAAATGATATGAGTCATTGGATCCAGAGGGAACGTGGCGAGAGATCATCATTTCACTGACTTCTGAGATGGAGAAGTCAAAGGTGAGAGTTGTAGAAACTCACGATATTCAAAATCACGAAACGATCTGGTCCGTCGGATCACCAAGGATCTAGACCGTTGATCTGATATGAAGTCCGAGTTCATGAAGAGGAGATATTGAGGAATAAACTGGGTCGTCAGATCCAGGAGTAGAACATGTTCCATGAGAGGAGATCAATTGTAGAAAGGACAACTGCAGACCACGTTATCAAGGACCACGTCAGACAAGAACTCACGAAATCCTGAAATGTAGAAGGTGATCATGACCGTTGAGTCACGGGAAATCTCAGACCGTTGATCTGAGGTGATTGAAGTCGGTAGTTTAGGAATCAAAAGAAGGGAGGTTCTCTAACCTCCGACATCGTGAGTCATGAAATGCTTGAATTCTTGGCCCATGGTCATAGCCATGGTCACATCGGAGAAGGAGCTAGAATGTTGCTAAGCTCCACCTCTAAGTTTTGCGAGTTGGGAGTTTCGAGGAAACTCATAGCAAGAGTTTAGGATATGAGAAATCGTGAATCACCCCTCCTTGTCGACCCCTGGTCATAGCTAGTGGTCACATTAGCAGAAGATAAGGGAAGGAGCTAGTGTTTCTGGGATCCACTTCGGAGTTTCGCGAGTTGGGAAAATCGAGGTGACTCATAGTCGATCACCCAAAACGCAAAATCACGAAACAAATTTTGTTTGGTGTATGGTCACAGCGAGTGGGAATGTGGGGAGAAACACACCTGGTGCTAGTTTGTGTAGGTAAAGTTCACGAGGAACATATTTGATAAATCAACAAGTCTCTATGTGTTTAATCCAACAACGCTGATTATCTCGGCAATCTGATCGAAGGGTTACTGTTTCACTTCACAGATTATTGATCATTTACGATTCAGTTAGCAGAACTGAATCGTAGTTCTTGGACGATTGAAGATTTGGTTTCTTGGAAGTTTTTCTTGGAGATGTAAGGTGTAACAAAATTTATGCACTTTTATAAAATACAAAGGTCGTGACTGAGTTAGGTTGGTTGTTCTCACTGGAATAATGAGTTGAACTGGGAGAAAGGAAAATCACAGTATGCACAGTGTGAGATCAAACTTAGAGATGAGAAACAGAAGATGAACATAACAGAAAAGGTGAAGAGAGAAGAATGTAGACATACCAAAGAGCATGAGAGGAACAAAGAAAGAACAGATAGAAAGAGATAACAAGTCAAGCCAAGTATGAACAAAACAAAAGAATAGTGAAGCAGAGAAGAATTGGTAAGAATTGATATATCTATATTGTTGGTTATTCAATAATTTATTTATAATCAGGGAGGTAGGGAGGTGCTTGTATAAGTGGAAGTAGGTGCTTCCATCTAGTTGGTTTTGGAACACTCAGGGAGTTGGTACTTCCTTCTAGTGGGTGCTAGAGAAACCAGAGAGTTGGTTCTCTCGGCAAGTTGCAGCTTGTAAAACAGAGGTGATATCCTCATTTTGAGTTGGTGCTCAAAGATAGATGATGTACATAACATAAAAGACTACCTATCATTCAAAGAAGAAGAGGTTTTCTCCCTTTATAGGTTTCCTCATGAAAATCCATCTCTGTGTATATCATATGTGTGATTGATGTTTATTATTTATGTTATTCATATCTTGTATAATCTTGATGGCCACTTGGAGAAGATTAAAAAAATGTTTTAATAGACATAAGATTATTTAAGCACAGTAACAACTGATTCACCCCCCCTCTCATTTGTCTTAGTAATTTCAACATCCTCCTTTGTTATTCTCTCAAAATACCATTCCTAGGTGCTCTGCTCAACTATGTAATAAATACAATGATAAATAATGGAACCCCTTCTCCTCCTAACAATCCAATATTTAACATCATGGGATAGCCATCTAGGGGTAGGGTTTTGACTTCCTCAACCCTATATTGTGATGATGTTTTGGACCTTATATAATCTTCTTGAAATTCCATACGTTGTTAGCCCCATATGAGTGAGTAATGGGGGTTGACATAACATCTGGTTGTACCTTAGTGGTCATCACAGTAGGTAAACTTGTGGGAGGAATAGATTTTGCATACGAGCTCTGATTGATACAATTGTTTCACTATTAGAAAAGTCTCAATATGTAGAATAAAGTCTCAATATGTAGATAAATATCGAAAAGTTTAAACCCCAAAAAATGGCATTTGATGTCTCAAAATGGATTTGGAAGGTTTGAAACCCTAATTTTCCAAACTGGAACCTACCATTTAAATGACCCTGCAAGTTGATTCCTTTAATATTTTCCACTCTGAAAGCATCGAGATAGATGAAAAATATTATATTATCCAATTCAGATCATACCTCCCCATTTAGGGAGGATTTTGGTCCCCACAATATTTACTGAATGAGGTGAGGGAATTTTTCCTCTACCTTCTCCCTAGAGTACCACTTTGCTTTTCCTGGAAGTTGTCGTTTCAACCCAATCTTCCAAAGGCCATTATGTCCCTATATTTTAGTTATGGATCACTTCTGCAAAACTATTTCCTCTGCCAAGTCTACTTGAGCATCCAATACTAAGTCCTCTATGGTAGGTAGGACATGCTCCTTTTGATTCAACATGGAAGGCTCGTAGTTTTTTATTCTTCACATTCACTACTGAGTAAATGTGCATGTATGGGGGTATAATGAATCTGTAGGTGTTATTTCCCACCTTATCCAATATCTTAAAAGGTCCATACCTCATAGCCTTAATCTTCTTACCAGGACTTTGTAGCCTTTCCTTGTTCAGTTGTAACCAAACTTTGTTTCCCACTTTGAATGAATTCTTGGTTCTTCATTGATCATATCTGGCCTTGTATTTTTCATGTGACTTCTTTAGTGTCTCTTGTACTTCCAAATGGATTTTCCTATTCTTCTCAACAATTTTTTCTACTCTCAATGCATCTCCTCTGAGGTCCTCCATCACTCCTCCTTGTTTTCCATATACAACATCCAAGGGTGAAGGTGGAAAATATCCAATGCTAGTTTCAAAAGGATTACCAGTAGAAGTGTGGAATGCTCTATTATAAGAGTGTTGTATGTATATTATATTTTCATCCCAAGTCTTAGGATGCTTCTAATTGTAACTCCTCAAAATATGCACCAAACTTTTATTGATTACTTCTGTCTTCCCATCTATTTGTAGATATTTTCAACTTAGTCCCCATATTCTCCCACAATGTATTCCAAAAGGTACTGAGAAATATGGTATCCTTGTCTAATATGATGCTCCTTGTTATCCCAAAGTGCACCCATACCTGTTCAAAGAATATGTTTACTACTTCTTGTCCTTTCATTGTCTTTTTACAATGCATGAGAATGCACATATTTCTGAACTTGTCCACTACCACAAATAGATAGTCATGTCCCTTCCTTGTTGTTGGTAAACCTCCCAAAATATCCATGGAAATACTTTCCTAAGGTCGAGTGGGTATAGGTAATGGATGGTATAGACCTTTCTTCATGTTACTGGGCTTGATGGTACAACAAAGTATACATACTCTAATATACCTTACTACATATTCTTACATTATGGTCCAGTACACATACCTATGTAAGTTGGAAACTGTCATCCCAAATCCAAAATGTCCTGCAACCATGGAGGTGTGAGCCTATTTGATAAGTTGCAGTAGTTAAACTTTAGGGACACAAAGATTTTTTATATTGTAAAGTAACCCACTATGAAAATGATAGTTATCCTTGTTGTCACCTTCTTCTATATGAATTTGGCCTTCTAGCTGCTAAAACACCTCTTTGAAGTTCTCATATTATATGCATGCCTCTCTATTCATCATGGGTAAAATGCTCCATGTGCATAAGAGTCTCCAAATCTATAATATTCGATGTGGGTGGACTTGAAATCATGTCTACCAACCTATTTGTAATTCCCTTCTTATACTTGATGACTAGGTGAAATTTCTATAAAAATCCCATCCACTTGTAATGTCTAGTTTGTTGTAGCTTACTTTGGGCCTGCAAATACTGTAGCGACTGGTGATTTGTGTGGATGATGGTATCCATTCCCATTAGATAGTTCTTATAATTCTATACAACTTTAAACATGGCATAGAGTTCCTTGTCATAGGTAGGGTAGTTCAAAACTACCCCATGAAATATTTCAGAATGATAGAATACAGACCTTCCTCCTTGCATCAAAACTTCTCCCATGGAATAACCAATTGCATCCATCTGTACTTTGAAAGGGTTTTGAAATTTTAGTAATGTAAGAACTGGTGCTTTACTAATATTTCTTTTCATATCATTGAAATCCTTCTGCTAATTATTCCCCCACTCAGAACTCTTACCACTCATTGTTATGGCGTGGAGTGGTGCAAGTACTGCTGAGAATGAAGATATGACCTTCTTCAAGTACTGTTCTACCAAAAAAAACTCCTAAATTTAGTGAAATTTTTAGGAAATGTCCATTTCATGATGGCCTCCATCTTTGTGAGATCTATTTTGAGCTCCCCTCCATTAATCACATACCCTAAATTCACCAAACACTGCTGAGAAAAGTCACATTTCTTGAGGTTTTCTAGAAGTTGGTGCTTCTTCAGAGTCTCTAACACTTGCATGAGATGTGATATGTGTGTTGGAATATTCACCAATATTGAGAGGGAGGTGAATCAATATTGAGCACATTTTACCACTTTTAAATAGAACAATTTATCACTTTATGATTGCATTCAAGATATCATGAACAATGCATAACATATAACCACATATACATAATACACAAGAATTTTACGTGGAAACCCAAATGGGAGAGAACCACAAAATGATTTCTTATATATCATAATATTACATTCATAGGAAGCACCAACTTCCAAAATTCTCCAGCATTAATCCCTTGTTTATAGGCTCCAACCTGAAGGAAGCTACAACTACCTAGATTCTCCAGCTCCAACTGGAAGGAGGCTTCAACCCCCTAGTTTATAGGATCCAACCTGAAGGAAGCTCAAACTCCTTGGTTTAGCAATACTGAATGGAAGGTGGCTCAAACCCCATTTTTTGTAGGCTCCAAATTTAAGGAATCTATGACTCCCTTTATTCTCTAGCACCAATTAGAAGGAGGCTCCAAACCCCTTTCCTTGCCACTTCCTCCCTCTATGAAATATAAATGGAGACTCAACCTATCACTTCCACTATCACTATCACTGACACCGATACATCATCATTAACCTATCACTCTTACTATCACTGATACTGATACATCATCATCATCAAAACTAGATACACCATAACTGATACATCATCATCATAAAAAACTAGATCCACCACAACTAATATATCATCATCATCAAAATTGGATACACCATAAATGATACATCAACGTCATCAAAACTATATCCACCAAAAATTATACATCAACATCATCAACCTAGGTCCAGTTAGAAATTGGGTCCACATAAAGATCCTAGGTCCACATGAGTCCACATATAAGCCCCAACATCACTTCTTAAATTTATCTCGAACACCTGTTTGGGACTAGTTTCTGGATTAGTCACAAACCCTAACTTCCAACAAGTATAAATCCGTACCTATAATGAATAAAGGTCTAAAACATGTACCCAATATTATTCGATATCTTCTTTGAAATTACCCCAAGTTTCTCTCCTTTAATCGTCACTGAAAACGAGATATAGCGAATATCGAATACCTTCCTAAATTTTGGCCAATTCTGGAGAGCTAACTTGTACAACATGCCATGCGCTCAATATTTTATATGTGATTCTAAATCTCATATAAAAAATACTACACTGTACTATTTCCAATGCAATTGGTCTCATATAATTTGGACTAGTTACAGGATTACTAAAAAACCCTATCTTCCACAGAGTTTATCTCAAAAAGTACAACGACCTAGAATTTGAAATTCGTACCATAGGTACCTTGATATGTATTCTCAACAACCTCTAATTTTATTTATCTGAATCATTCTAGAAAAAAAATAACAACAAAAATGGAAAGATGACCTTTAAAAACATGTCTTAGAACATAATGCATATCCCACCCCCTCACAGGGTCCACGTGACCTTCCAGTCTAGGATCATTTTAGTTGGGAGTTGAAATTAGCTCATAGTCTCCCTTCGAGCTCAAAATATTAATGCAAAAATCCTTAAACCTTCTTCCCGAGTGTAATTTTTCCTTTTAGGGAGTCCCCAAGCGCGTACAAAGCCTCCCCAGAGACCAAGGGCCAAAACCATGGGCCAAAGATTCTTCCTCATAACATTTTGGGACTTTGGGACCTTTCTATCCCTCTTTATCTCCCAATACAAATTTCCCAAACTGTCGAACACTAGGCAGATAGATCAACGGTCTACAATAAGATCTGAGATCGACAACCCATATTATATCTTCGGGCTTTGGCGATTTCTTCACAAACCCCTTTTTCCACAACTTTCTTGGATTGCTGAAAAGTGCTTTCACTGAGTCTTAGATTGACGATCCACAAACTTTGATCAAATGGGCAGTCCAGTTCAATTCCCTTCGAGCAATTTTCTTTGGTTGTCAAACAACACAACACCTTATATCTCCCAACGTCGAAATGTCGAATAATTTCTCCTGCCTCATCATGTCCCCTCCTAGATCAACAACTAGGATTCCTTTTGGGACTTTGGTGATTTTCTCCTCGTCTGCACAACACTTTGATTTCTCCTAAGTGCTGAGTTCCTAGACTGCGTGATCTTGTGCCATGCTTCCTCTCCAACAAACGAATGGGATTAAATCTGGGGCTTTGGGCCTCCGTGAGTCTCCACAACACCACACTACATTTTCTCTGTAGCGTCGGACCTCCAGATATGCTTCCATGTACCCTTCCTAAAATTAACGGTCCATATCTACTCCGAAATTCAGGAATCTGGAGAGATTGACCTCTTATTCCCAGTATTCTCTCGGAGTATCTATCCTTTGGATTTATCGATCTGATGATGTGTTTCCCTTACAATGGAAGACCCAAATGAACTCTGGGTCTTTGGGATTTCAGGAGTCCTCCACTCCTACTTCCACCGAAATGCTTGTTCATCGGAGTACACGATCTGCTAATGCGTGTCCTCGAATTTTTTGGATGGCCACAATTCACTCCAGCCTTCGGGACTTGGGGGGTCCCGAATTCTCCACACGCCAAATTATCTGAATGCATGAAGTTTGAAGGAATTCACCAATTAACCTATGTGCAACTGCTCCTAATATGTTGAATGTCCACACTCCTACAAATTCCCGAATGTATCTTGCTCCTAGATCTTGATCCTATATCTTGATCCTCGATAAATCCTCCTTTTAAAAATTGATCTACGACTCCTCCAAATGCACGAAGTCTTAAATGTTGGGTATGTGTTATATTCTTTGCATGTGTGTGTGTGGGCGTGTCAGATATGACAACTGGGCACGAATTTTGCTATTTTTAGCGGTTTTGTAAATTAATCCTGGATTAAGGGATTATGGTTTTGGTATCTACGGAATACCTAAAAACATTGTATATATATTGTATAGTGAATGGTGAAATTCGATATAATGAATAGAAGAAAGGTTTTCCCGGTTGAGGGTTTCCAATATAAATCTCTATGTACTATGTGAATGAGCCATTGATTAAATTTTGTTTTGCTTAAGAATCTATATGCATTGCTTTACTTCAAAGGATTAAAACTTACATTAAATACTTATAGGGTTAAACCCCATGCTACTTCTCTAGATATGAGGGTGACAAAAGACCCTGGATCCTCCCGAACAGATCTCCATTGTTCAAACTTTAAATCAACAAATATTCTCCTCCTTGAATATTCTGACCGCTATCCTTCCTGAGCTTGACTGCATGAGACAAATAGAGTCTCTAACACCCCTGTGAGTTCCTATTATACTTTAAATCTCTAGACTTAGAAATTTTCTAAGTCCCTCCTATGGAAATTTTATACTCGTTATCTCTTCTTAGATTTTTTCCTCTGAGGTTTATAGACCTTTGGCGCACTCCTTGCGTCCCTGAATCTTCTGATGAATTTCAGACTTAGAGATTTCTGGGAAAATTTTAGACTTAGAGATTTTTGAATAAATATTCTCACGCACTCCTTGCATTCATCTTCTCTGAGAGTTCTTCAACACTTAAATAAAGTGTTGGCCCAATGAACTCCTTTCGCGAGTCTTTTCAACTTAACGATTATGCACTCCTTGCAATTCCACTGTAAATTCACGTTATCTCTTCTGAGATTTTTATTCTATCTCGACTTAACCTACACCCTCATTGTGGGCACTGTGAACTCCTTGCACCAGGAATCTTAGAAGAGAAACAAATGAAACTTACAAAAACATCAAAGGTTTCCCCACTTAACCATGAAAAACATATTCATGCCTAGAATATACATAAACATATAACACACAGAGAGCATAAAGAAACATCACATGTACTCAAATAACACAAATGAACACAACACCATACAATTTGAATCAAACCTCTCTGGTTGTATTCATCAGTAAAATATGTACATGGACTCATACAGTTCTTTGCAACTCCTCGTAAGCTTCAAAAACTCTCTGAACATCAATAACTATAACATTCAACAACAACTACAATATTCAACAACATCTACAATGACCTTCAACCACCTCATTTGGGCACACAATACATATATTTATACAACAAGGGGCTTCTCGAGCCTTCCCTCTAAAATACCTTAGAGCTATCCTATCACAGTTAATTCATTCATCTACTAAGGCCTATTACATTGAATGGAAATTACATTCATATATGAGTCGATACTCAATATATGTACAACCTTATCTCATAATTAAAACAATTACAATCCTTGGTGGCCTTATGTGATGGCTCTTTCCTCAAAATATTTAACAGATTTAAATTACAATCTTTTCAAAACAAAAAGACATGCTTCTCCTTGGAATTTAAAAACAACTTCAAATCCGCGCGCTGGGTGCTGATTTGTCCTCCACTTGGCCTCTTTAATGCTGATGGCATTGATCCTACATCATACTCCTTTGGACAAAAATTCAAGGACTCCTGTCCATGAGCTCCTGCACTATTTTTCCATGCTTATGAATATCAGATTCATTAACCCAATTAGCATCGTCTGCTAGGTGACCCTTCCACTTCACTAGGTACTCAAAATAAGATTTCCTCTTGGTCTTCTTACCAATCCTATGATCTATGATCTTCTCCATTTGTGGATTTTCTATTGTTGGCATATGCTTCTCCCACTAAATATCCTTCTAATCATTTGATCCTATTGTATCATCCATCTTGTAAGTGTACATGTCTGCAACATTGAATATGGGTGATATTCCCACATCCTCTGGCAACTCAATATCATATGTATTTCCATCAAACTTTCTGAGGATATTACATGGTCCTATATTCTTTATCTTCAATTTTTTATATGTTCCCATTGGGAACATTTATTTCCTTAGGTGTGATAAAACTTGATATCCAACTTTGAAATGAACTTCTCTCCTTTTATGATCAACTTGGATTTAAAACTTCTGACTGCTCTGTTGCAACTGTCTCTTTATATGATCATGAAGCTTATGCATTTCTATAGCAAATTCTTCTTCTCCTACACTTTTGAACTCAACATGTTTCAAATCCCTTAACTCCGAGATTCCTCTCAGATGCATTCCATACACTATTTGAAATGGAATTTTTCTAATTCTTTTGTTTGTAGAATCATTACAAGAAAACTCTTCTTGGGGCAGAATCTGACACCACTGATTATGATGTTCATTGACCAAACACCTCAGAAAATTACCTAAGATTTTATTTACCACCTTAGTTTGTCCATCTCTCTAATGGTGATATGCTGAACTGAAATACAATTTTATCCCCATCCTTTTCCATAGGGTTCTCCAAAAATTTCCTACAAACTTGGCATCTCTGTCTGAAACTATACTTCTGGGAAAACCATGCAATCTCACAACTTCCTTGAAAACTAAATTGGATATGTGAGTAGCATCACTCGTTTTCTAGCATGGTATGAAGTGTGCCATCTTTGAAAATATGTCAACCACAAAAAATACGGAATCAATCGCCCTCTGGGTTCTTGGAAATCCCAACACAAAATCCATGCTTATTGCATCCCATGGCCTGTATGGAATAGGCAATGGCTAATACATACCAGTTCTCTGTTGCTTCCCTTTTTCATACTAGAAAAATCTAAATCTTTCCACAAAATTATTCACATCAAATCTCATACCTGGCCAATGGTATGAAGAACTCAACTATGCATAAGTCTTATCATGGATGAAATGTCCAGCCAATCCTATGTTGTGTTTTTATTTCAACAGGTTGTCTCTGATTGAGCATTTTGTAATACATAGTTGGATTCCTTTGAACAACAATCCATATTGAATTAGATACTCTAGATCCACATAATTCTTTCCCTTAGCAAAGGGTTCTCACATGCTTCATAAGTCTCTTTAAAATCTGTATCTTCACGATACATTTCCTTAAGGTGTCCAAACCCTAAGGTCTCCACTTGAAATTCCTGCATAATCAAACATATCATGCTCAAAGCATCAAAAACTTTGTTAGCGTTACCACTAATTTTCTTAATGACAAAAGTGAAATTCTGCATGAATTCTACCCATTTATCATGTCTTTGGTTTAACTTTTCCTTTCTAGTTATGAATTGTAAAGCTTCATTATCACTGTAAAAGACAAACTCCTTTGGAATAAGATAGTGCCTCCACTTTTCCAGAGCTTGTATTACAACATAAAAATCCTTATCATATGCATAATAATTTCTCTTAGTGTCATTCAATTTCTCACTGAAATAAGCAACATGCTTATTGTCTTGGATCAAGACTGCACCAATAACAACTCCACTTGCATCACACCTCACTTGAAATATCTTCTTGAAATCTGGAAGAACTAGAATAGGTTGTTCTGTTATCTTCTCCTTTAACAATCATAATACTTTTTCATCTTCTGTTATCCAATTAAAAGGCTTATGCTTTTTCTTTATAGTGTCCATTATAGTTTCACAAATTCCACATAAATTCCTGAAGAATTTCCTATAAAAACTTGTTAATCCATGAAAGCTCCTCACCTCGAATATGCTTCTTGGAGAAGGCCATTCTTTGATTGCCCTCACCTTCTCTAGATCCATATTCAACTCATTTTAAGAGATCACAAAACCCAAGTATATGAGTTATGTCTTCATGAAAGAATATTTCTTCAGATTTATCAACAACTTCTCATGCTGCAACCTCCTCATCACTAATGTCAAATGCCTTAAGTGCTCTTCTTCAGTTTTACTGAAGACTAGGATATCATCCAAATACACAATAACAAATTTACCTATGAAGTATTTGAGTAATTCATTCATCAATCTCATGAATGTGATTGGGGCATTTGTTAATCCAAATGGCATAAAACGCCACTCATACAACCCTTCATTTGTCTTGAATGTTGTCTTCCATTCATCTCCCTCTCTCATTCTTATCTGATGATAACCACTCTTCAAGTCTATCTTGGAAAATAAATTTTCTCCACTCAAGAAATCCATCAAATCATCCATTATGGGTAAAGGGAATCTATACCTGATGGTAATCTCGTTGATGGCTCTAGAATATATGCAAATTCTCCATCCTCCATCCTTCTTTGGAGTCAACACATTTGGTACTGTGCATGGACTTAAACTTTCTCTGACCAAACCCTTATCCAACAATTCTTGGACTTGATTCTTGACCTCTTCATTCTCTTGAGGTGTCAACCTATATGCTGCTTTTTTTGAAAAAAATTCTCCTGGAATAAGGTCAATGTGATGACTAATACTCCTCATGGGTGGAAAAGAGCGAGGTAATTATCCACAAAAATATCAACAAAATTATCCAACAGTTACTGAATCTCTACAAGCAGATCATCCACAAAATTCCTTGTAAGGATGACTCTGGGATTTCTCACCACAACAAACTACATCTCCTATTCCTTCTTGAATTCATTCAAGAGTTCCTTCCCACTCATGAGAAGTATGCTTGGGCTAGATTCTTCCTTTACTTTCTTATCCTCCATTGGAAGCAACATGTGTGTAAGAACTTTCTTCTCAAGTGTGTAAGTATTGTTTCTCCCATCATGTATGATATTTCTATCAAATTTCCATGGTCTTCCCAACAGAACATGAAAAACGTCCATGGGTATTACATCACGCATAATCTCATCTTTAAAACCTCCTATTTTGAATTCAACATTGCACTATCGACTTACCATGACTTGGTGTCCCTTCTGCAACCACGATACCTTGTATGGGCTCAGATGTGCAGTTGTCTCCAGCTCCAACTTTTCCACCATTTCCGTGGATACCAAATTATCATTGCTCCCACTGTCCATGATAACTTTGCATACCCTATCCTTGGTCTTGCAAGAAGTCCTGAATAGAATGTTCCTCTGGACTAGTTTTTCCACCTCCTTCTTTGGATTTAAGAGAATTTTCCTCATCATGAGGGATTTCCCATCTTCCACTACTTTTTCCTCAACATTCCTTCTTTGAGCTTAAAAAATGTGAGCTTATCCACCTCCTTATTTATTTTTCCTCTTAGGACATTCCCAAGACATATGCCCTATCTTTCCACAGGCATAACATCTCACTTCTCCTCCTCTACTTCTTCCTCTTCATTGAGAAAAATATTTTCTTCCACCATGTTGTCCACCTTTGCAAATTCCTCCTCTTTCTATATGACTATGATGCTTTCCTGCTTCAAGTTTGGGTTTCTGGAACTTCTCTCAGATAGTTCCCTTGCCTCTGCTTGGACTCTTTCCTCTATTTCGCTGGATTTTTTTTTCTGGCCAACTTCTCCTTTGCCTTTAGTTTTGAAAGATAATCATCTTCCACCGTTCTCATGGCCATCATGCTTATTTCCTCTTGGATTTCATATCTCAGGCCATTAATATACCTAGAAACCTTTTCCTCATCACTCTCTCTATGTCCTTCTCTGATGTTCAATCTGTAAAAATCCTCAGTGTATTCCTTCATTTACAAACCCGTATGTCTCAAGTTATGTAATCTCCTGAACAGATTGATCTTATAGTATTTGGGTATAAACTTAGATTTCAATTTAGCTACCATCCTATCCCAATTTTTGATCTTTTGCTTACCTTTCTCCTTTTGTCAACCTGCAACTCGTCCCACCATAGAGTTGCATGTCCCTTTAGTATGGTAACAACATGATTCACCTTCTATTGATCTTCAATATCTTCATAATCAAAGTACTTGTCTAGGGCTCTTATCCAATCTATCATCTCTTCAACATCCAATTTTCCTTCATACATTGGCATTTCCATTTTTTCTCTAGATCCCATCCTTGCAACAGATTTCAACAAGCATTCCTATGTAGCATCTTCTCTTCCATCTCCTTCAACTTCCATCTCTTCACTCTCATATTCGCTGAGGTCACCAACATCAGGTTCTCTTCTCTGTGTTGTCTCCATGGCATATAATCTTGCACAAAGTTTCCTCATTTATTCTTCCATGACTGGATTTTCTACAGGTTTGTCCTTGCATCTTCTTGGTGGCATGGTTACAAATTGTCTTCACACAGAGATTAATTATGGCTTTGATACTACTTGATGTAGACCCCACCCTCTCACAGGGTTCGCGCGACCTCCCGTTCTAGGATCATTCTAGTCGGGAGATGAAATTAGCTCACAACCTCCCTCCGAGCCCAAACTATTAATGCGCAGGTCCTTAAACATTCTTCTTGAGTGTAATTTTTCCTTTTTGGGAGTCCCCAAGTTCTTACAAAGACTCCCCAAAGATCGAGGTCCAAAATTGTGGGCTAAAGATTCTTCCTCCAAAAATTTCACGCCTTCGGGACCTTTCTATCCCACTTTATCTCCCAATACAAATTTCTCGAACAACCAAAAACTAGGTGGCTAGATCAATGGTCCAAAATGAGCTCCGAGATTTATGGCCCATATTATATCTTTGGTCTTTGATGATTTCTTTACAACTCCCTTTTTCCACAACTTTCTCGGATCATCGAAAAGCGCTTTCGCCGAGTTTCAGATCGACGGTCCACAAGATTCGATTAAATGGGTGGTCCGTACCAATTCCCTTCAGGTTTTAGAAATTTCCATTGGTCGTCAAACAACACAACACCTTATATATATTGACGCCAAAATTCTGAATAAGTTCTCTTTCCTCCACGTGTCCCCTCCTAGATCGATGACTAGGATGCCTTTAGGGACTTCGATGATTTTCTCCTCATCTGCACAATGCTTTGATTTCATCAAAGTGTTGAGTTCCTAGACTGTGGGATATTGTGCCACACATCCTCTCTAATAGATAGTTGGGATTAAATCTAGGTCTTTGGGCCTACACAAGTCTCTATAACACCACACTACATTTTCTACAGAGCGTCAGACCTCTGGACTTTTGGATCTGCTGCCACGTACCCTTCCTGAAATCAACGGTCCAGATCTAATCAAAAATTTGGGACTTTAGAGAGATCAACCTCTTCTTCCCACTATTCTCTCGGAGTATCTATCCTATGGATTTACTGATCTGATGATGCATTTCCCTTACAATGGACGACCTGGATGAACTCCAGGTCTTCGAGACTCCGAGAGTTCTCCACTCCTACTTCCACTGAAATGCTTGTTCATCAGAGTAACTGATCTACTCATGTGTGTCCTTGGATTTTTTGGATGACCATGATTCACTCCAGCCTTGGGATTTCAGAGGTCCCAACTTCTCCACATGCCAAATTCTCTGAATGCACAAAGTCTGAAGGATTTCACCTATTAACCCATGTGCATCTCCTCCTGATCCAATGACTATCCATGGTGCTCCTACAAACTCTCGAATGGATCTTGGCCATAGATATTGATCCTCGATAACTCCTCCTTTTTAAACTTGATCTATGACTCCTCGAAATGAAAAAAGTATTAAAGACTTACAGGGTTAAACCCTGCGCTACTTCTCTAGATCTGAGGGTGAAAAAATACCCTGGAGCCTCTCGAAAAGATCTCCACCATTCAAACTTTAAATCAAAAAATATTCTCCTCCTTGAATATTTTGACCACTATCATTCTTGAGCTTGACTACATGAGACAAATAGAGTCTCTGGCACCCCCTATGTGCTCCTCTGATACTTTAAATCTCTGGACTTAGAAATTTTGTAAGTGCCTCCTGTGGAAATTTTATTCTCTCTATATCTTCTGAGCTTTGTTCCTCCGAGGTTTATAGACCTCTGGTGCACTCCTTGCGTCCCTGAATCTTCTGATGAATTTCAGACTTAGATATTTTTGAGAAACTTTTAGACTTAGATATTTTTGAAGAAATCTGCTCACACACTCCTTGTGTTCATATCCTCTGAGACTTATTCAACACTTAAAGAAAGTGTTGGCCAGATGCACTCCTTACATGGGTATTCTCAATCGTTTCTCTCCTCTAAACAACTCTACACTCTTTGAGCTTCAACTAAATGAAAATTCACTCCTTGCAATTCAACTCTAAATTCACGTTATCTCTTCTGTGCTTCTGATTCTATCTCGAATCGACCTACGCACTCCTTGCGGGCACTGTGCATTCGTTTCTCCAAGAATCTCAAAAGAGAAACAAATTAAACTTACAGAAACATCAAAGGTTTCCCCACTTAACCATGATAAACATATTCATGCTTAAAATATACATAAACAGATAACACAGAGAGAGCATAAAGAAACATCAGATGTACTCAAATAACTCAAATGAACACAACACCATACAATTGGAATCAAACCTCTCTACTTGTATTCATTCAGTAAAATATGTACATGGACTCATACATTGATCGAAAACTCCTCATAAGCTTCGACAACTCTCTCAACATCAAGAACAATAACATTCAACAACAACTACAATATTCAACAACATCTACAATTACCTTCAACAACCTCATTTGGGCATACAATACATATATTTATACAATGAGGGGCTTCTCGAGCCTTCCCTCCAGACTAACTTAGAGATATCCTATCATAATTAATTCATTCATCTACTAAGGACTATTACATTGAATGGAAATTACATTAAGATATGAGTCAATACTCAGTATCTGTATAACCTTATCTCATAATTAAAATGATTACAATCCTTGGCGGCCTTATGTGATGGCTCTTTCCTCAAAATATTTAACAACTTTAAATTACAATCTTTTCAAAACAGAAAGACACACTCCTCCTTGGAATTCAGAAACAACTTCAAATCTGCGCGATAGGTGTTGAGTTTTCCTCCACYTGACCTCTTTAATGTTGATGGCGATGATCCTGCATTAGAGCACATCATCACAAGACTTCATCTTCCCCTTTAATTTCTCMCTTATTCACTTCATATTCCCTATGAAATTGTCTGTCGAGATTGTGCTAATAGATCACAAGATGKAATGATGAAAATGAGAGGTTATTAATGTGTATTTATACCCTTCCAAGCACCTTCTTTACTTGAGCTTGAGTTGACTTGTAAATTTTTGTTTGCAACAAATGTTTCTCCTTTACTTGACTTTAGGGCCAACTTATACCTTCTTGRCCTTAGATCCAGGGATTCTTTACCATAGTTTGGGGCTTCATMTTTAAGAGGGAATAAATCCTCAACCATGAGGTACCATTTGGTGTGTTACCTACYTTTGGAGATGGTTTGACGATGACTATCCATCTATGAGGGTTTTGCATGCATTTGCAATGTACTTCATGTTCTTTTTATTCAAACACTTCAAACAACTTTGGGATTCATGACCATACCTTAGAGGCTTCTTGTAGACTTCTTCAAAACATCTTCCTGTGAGGGCCATTCTTATAGATATTCCATAACGAGACCAATTTATAGATTCCTTCAAATAAACCCATCACTTCTAGGGGATTCTAGACTTATTCTAGAGTTGACATAAATGATAACTAAATAAATTATAGGGGATTCTATACTTATTCTAGGGTTGAAATCAATTACAACCAAATTTCAAACAATGTGCTCCTCCCAGGTATCACTATAAACCAATATATCATCCAAATAGGCTATAAAAAATGAATCTAGATATGGGCATAATACATTTTCATTAGTCTCATAAATGTAGTTGGTGCATTACATATACCAAATGGAATGACCAACCATTCATACAAACCTTGCCTTGTCTTGAAGGTAGTCTTCCAAGTGTCTTCTTCTTTGATGCGACACGCCTGATGGTATACTAATTTGAGATCCAATTTGGTGAAATATTTTGCATGCTGCAATTGAGCTAACAAATCATTGATCCTTGGTAGAGGGTACCAATTTTTGAATATAATATTGTTCATTTCTCTATAGTCGATACACATTATCCAAGTTCCATCCTTGTTTGGTACAATTATTATAGGTGACCCACAAGGTGAGGTGCTTGGTTGAATCACACCAAGTGCTAACAGTTATTGCAACTACTTCTTCACTTCATTTTGTTATGAGGAAAATCACTCTATGGCAAGGGGTAAACCACAACAAACGGAAATGATTGCAGAAATCAACCCTAATCTCAAGTATGCTATATAAACAAATATTCTAACAAGACAAGATAAAGAGCCTACCTCATCCAGATGTTTGATGAAGTCCACCGTTGGGCACTCTAATGAAAGCAATATACCTGCAACTTTTCCTCAACAACCAATATACGCAAGCATATGGTGATAATATATAAAGTTAGCACATTTAATAACATAATCCATCAATATTCATAACAAATATGCCCATGGAATAACAATTTAAATATTTTCAAGACATTAATTGGACGAGAAAAGAGTATTTATATTAAAATGTAATCAACATAAGTATATGAATGACAAACTTCCATGTCGGCACATTCAGAATCGAGAAATTAAGTCCCTTCCAGATGGGCCTTCACCACTTCAATTCTCCACCAAAGTGAAGCTCATATAAGAGAGACAATGAGGTTCTCCATTAATTAGGGAAGAGCTTCGGGGTTGAACAATGTGTTCAGACTTAAAAGGATAAAGGGATGCAAACTCAATATGAAGTGAGTAATTCCTCTAGAGTAACTTTGCTCTCAAAGCTGATTTCTTCTCCTCTTTTCCATATCTTGGATATGGCCCATTTATATCCTTCTAATGGAATTTAAGGGCCGAGTCAGAACGTTTCCAATATATGGAAGGTCAAGGATCATGGATCTCATGACATGACATGGAAACTCGAAACCATTTTTTAATTTTTGGTACAAAGCCCGATGTATGCATGATGTAATGGTGCAACCTGCGTATATGCATGGTGTATAACTGTTAGGGCGCGTATATGTGGAAAAATATTATTTTTAGCTCTGGGAACTGCAAAAAGGGACTTCAAGTATGCATAGGGAAATGGAAAAGGCCTTCTGAGAAAATTTGCATAGGGTGAGGCAAATATTGCTATAACAGATGCTCCCTAATGTGTGAGGTCAGAGGAGTATCTGCGATGGCCGAAATACATTATAATACCCATAAGTGGAGTAATGGAGATCCATTTGGATGAACTAGTTGCTCATGAGAATATTACAATCTATATTGACTTTGCGCACATGGCTGCCAATTTGAATTACACTGCAGATCCATGTGAAAATATACCAAAAAACTATTCATGGCCATGAATAGGAAATACAAAGGTGGCTACATGCCACAAGCTATCATAGTCACAGGCAAGGCCCAGTAAAACCAGTTTCAAAATCAATCTGAAGATATCTGTATACAATGGAGTACAATCTGATCTCTCATGATCATTGAAGTCACATAGGTACGGGTCCAAATGAAAGATATAAACAACTCAGGAAAGATGCGAATATGAAATTATTTCTTCAAGTCTTCTACACGATCTTCCAAAGGTGTAAGTCCAAATCATGTGAATAAAGGATTTGATGTCGAATACAATGATACTTCGTTTGATTACCGATCATTAAGGTATACCGTTAACAAATGCGAGACAACCTACTGATAATGAAAGTAGGTATCAAGGCACCGAGTACATTATTACAAGTATGAATAAAGGTGTTGAGGTTGAACACTTGAAGAATCCATCTATCATGAGACATTGATGTATTCCCAACTATCAATGGCGAGAGAACCTGCCACTAATGACTGCAAGCCTCTAGGTACTCATAGGACTCTAGGTCTTGTTTCCAGAATAGAGGGGCTGAACTCAATGGAAGGAGACCCACTGAAAGGACAGAATTAAGGAATCTCTCATCATTCAGCATGAGGTACAAAGAAGGATCTTGATGATTTGGAGGAATTTGGATGAAGAACATGTTCATGAACCACTGACCCTGTGCATATTTCATGTGCGCCAGATGCAAGAGGTACACAAAAAGACCCTCTAAATAGTATCCAATAATGAAAACTACTAACAAAGGTGAGGAAACCACCAATAAGTCTAATGACATCCAAGACACTACATAAACCCCAATGTGTGAATAGATTTCTTGCCTCCGAGTATAAGGGAAACCCCCCAGTCAGCGACCAATGATGAAATGTCGACTGTTGGGTTCAAGGTTACCTACCAATGATGAAAGTAGGACCAGTGTGAATGATAAGACTACAACTTCATGTAACTCTGAGACACACTGAGGGTATGGCTGACATGCAAAGTCAAGAGTTATGAGAAATGGTCGACACAAGATGATAGACATCCTTTGAATAAGAGCATGAGACATATGGAAGACTCCCACATCATAGAATCAATGATGAAACTTTATGATGCAGGAGGAACCAATTGAAATATCCATAGGGGCTGGAAGAGTAACCAGTCAGGGGAGTAAACTATAAGTAACGATCTCAACTTCCTAAGGTCATGCTAAACCAAAATTTTTGATGACAAGTGGACTCAAAAGTTTGTGCTCTGTTCAAATTCTACATGATTGCTGCCAATATAAGATAATATTATTTTCCGGCCTGTCTTTTTTGTTTTTTCATTGTCAAATGAATGCTATGATACAAAGGAGGAAACGAGTGTCACTAGTAAGCAACTAGTTCCAACAGTGGAACATACCTATGTTCAATGCAAGGAGGTGCATGCAGGATATGAAAACTCAGGGGAATGTTTCCTCTTGGGTTATAAGGTGTCAAGTTGCAATGGATATAAACAAGAATCTTCTTGGATGATGATACAAACTACTGAGGTGATAGGCTTATAATGCGAAAGAGAGAACTGACAATAGGCTCAATACTGCAGGCAAGAGAATGCGATGCAATCACAACTTAATGCCAAAAAATTACCTTTTTTGTAAATTTAGTCTACTTGGTTTGAAAAAGTGGTAAACTTACACCAAATAGGAGTTATTTCAAATCCAATTTACGAGTGTGAAAGAGACAAGTTCACTCGAACATATTTTCACTTTTTGAGAGAGTCGGAAAAGAGCTTAAACCAGGCTCATTGGGAGCTTTTTAAGAAACATGTCATGGGGTATTCTAGGGCTCCCGTGCAGGAATTCTATGAAAGGTCAGTCACTTACGAACAACTGACATAATTTTGGGGAAACCAAGAGCTTTCTAGGTACAGGGGGATAAAATAATCACAGAGGTTACCTTCTCAATGATATATCAAAGATGATATATCAGAGAACACCCCTTATCTGAAAGGGCATAGAAGAAGGAATTGGATACCCCACAAGACCATCCCAGTCAAAGGGAACCTCCCTAATACTGGGAGGGAGCATACTTGGGGAGAGTAGAGCACTCCCTTGTTCAGAAGGTACATGACTATAAATGATAAGGACATGGTCGAAGGACGCATCACCCTCCAAAAGAAGAGTGGTATCGACCAAATATTGCATCGACATGACCACTTCTTCAACCTTTGGTTGAATAGGATGCGAGACAACAAGGTCAAGAGATGCATCACCCCCCAAAATAGGAGTGATGTCGGCCGAAGATTGCATCGATGCGACCGCTGGTTGAATAGGGTGAGAGACAACATGGTCCAGAGACACATCACTTCCTAAAATAGGACTGGTGTCGATCGAAGATTGCATCGGCACAACGACTGTATCAACCAAATAATTTTGGGAAACCAACTACAACTCAAAACTCGAAGGGCCCCCAAGAAAGGACCACAATTATTGTACCACAATAGTAGCATGGCACAAACGACTAAGGTGATATCCTTTGAAAAACCTACAAAGGAACTTGGGATTACATATTACATGTCTAGGCTTCTCAATCGTATGAATTCCCCCAGCATGACTTGCAGTGGAGGGTGACATTCTCCTAGCATGACTTGTAGAGGCTATTAGAAAATATCCAACATGACTTGTAGAGGTTGGTGATGAATTCCCAACATGACTACCAGAGGTTGGTGATGAATCCCCAACATGACTAGCATAGGTTGGTGATGAATCCCAAACATGACTAGCAGAGGTTGGTGATGTATGTGCAGTGTGACTAGCAATGACTAGATTTGTGCCCCCATCATGACTTGCAACGACTAATCACTGGTCTTAAACATGACTTGTAGAGGTTGTTGACCTATCTCCAACATGACTAGCAGAGGTTGGTGATATAATTCCAGTATGAATTGCAGTGACTGGACTGGTGGTGGTTGGTTGCGGCATTTGAGACCAAGTTTCTAGGAAAGACTAGTTTTGAGAAGTTGTGGGCCAGGAAGGGTTCTGGTATACATTGTGTCCCTATCCAGCAGGGTAGTATCCTCCTCCAAACTGGTTCATAAAGTGGTGTAATGGAATTGCCACCGAGGAAGATGCTTGCGAAGAGAAAACAACATGACAACGGTTACTCATGTGAGGATATATGTTGCCCCCAGACAAAGGAACTTCGTGAAGGGGGTTGCCCATACTATAAAAATGACTCCCCCTGGATGAAACACCATAGGAAAGATGGAGGTCCACCATGGAAAAAGCGTTCATAGGAACTGACATAGCAGAAGAAGGATAGATGGATGATATGTAATAAGTATAATGACCACCCATTTGAGCACTTTCTCCTGAAAAAGTGAATCTAGGATTGGATCTATAGGAAGTAAGATTCTAACCTCCTACCGTAAGAGTTGGCTGAGGGATATGACTCCCACCAAACGAAAAGGGAGAATAAGGAGGAATCATGCCCCCAGACCCAAAACTAGGATTAACATAAGACGACAAGATAGAGGATGGCAAGTGTGAAGACATGTCTGGCATACCATGATAAAAATGATTAGAGGCCCAAGGTATTGGCTGAGTATCATGATTTGGTGTACTACTTAGAAATACAAAATGATTCATCCCCATGGAATGAGAAAAGACCATGGGTTGGGTAGTGCTAAATGAGGGAGTCACGGTGGCTCCAGTAACCATAACAATGAAAACTCATAATGCAATACAAAATCCTAAGGCCAACTAACAATAAGAGAGCACACCAAAATAAACAAAAGGCTAATATGCACACAAACAGGATAAAGTGGCTGAAAGGGGGGCCTCCCTCCCTAAAGTAGGTATTCCTTGCCCAAGAGGGGTTTGAGACTCCTTGCCAAAGATCGTAGGTATCAAAATTAGTTATAAGGGCCCTCGTGGGCTTAACAACCAGTCAGTCAGATCCCACCGGAGAGGTAATCCTCCATAAAGGCTGTGTGTTGTCCGACCCTTATTTGACCCAGGGTACTTGCAGAATAACCCCTATAAGTAACCTATGTGGTACCTATGTCAAGCAACTAAGAAACCATGATATAACCGATGCGTAGGTGAACAGTCGTAATTTAGGTCTACCTTATGGGCAAGGTAACAAAGCCCGAAATCTCGAAAGCAGTGCCTCACATAGAATTAAAGGTACTAGCAAGATCCCCATATATGAATAGATCCCCAGAAACATATCTGATGCTAAGAAGGTATTGGGGGGATATCCCCTCAACAAACTTCACGTGACCTCGTGCTTAACTCTGGTGTAAGCGGAGCTTACTGATGTCACAAATTATACAATGGATTTCACCACTCCCTTAGTCAGACACATATGTTGATTTTAATAGCCCTGTAGAAGTTTACTCACAAAATCCTATTCCAAGGCTATAAATACTATGTTAGTTTGTGCACCCTAAAAATAAAATCGTTTCTAATCAATTTCAAATTTATCGGCATTACTTTTAGTGGCCTTGATTACTAAAAAAGGTGTGGTCGTGAAACTGATGATGTTATGACTCAGCAAGTAAAATAAATGAATATGAATAAAATGCAAAGTCCTAACTTCAATTCCCAATAAATGATAATCTTTTCAAAATGAAATTTTCAATTTAATTCTGCAATTCAAAATAAGATATAATCTTTCCATACATGTACTAAGATAAACGATAAGAACCCAAAAGATCAAATGCCAACAATGAAAAATGTTTATTATTTTTGTATTTTCAATATAAAAGAAAGAAAATTCAAGGAATGAACAACAACTTGATATAAAGATTCTACTGTATGTAAAAAAAGACAAACCAAGTAGGATATCAAGAATAAAAAACCTAGCCCAACATGCAAGGACAATCAATGAAAAGGATGATGAGAAAGAAAAACCGCCCAAAAATTCAACCAAAGAAAGGTTTCCTATCACTCTGCAGGAACTTAACATTCATAACAGAGACCTAAGAAGACTCAACAACAATCAAAACTTAGACAAAAAACATCAAACTCAAAAACCAAGCATACAAGAATGATGTACATGACTGTTCAGGAGAAAACAATGTATATAAGCTTCCTATAGAATGACATCTCATGTATGTACGCGACTGTCAGGCAAAAACCCACGTATATGTATTGAAACATTGCCAGGTTAGAGATAAGGCTAAGAAAATCAGACTCAAAATGAATAGAGTCTGTCAAGCAATCAGATGAAAACAAACTCGATATAAATGAGAGAAATCAAAGGAGAAAAACACTCCAAACCCCAAAAAGAAGATTCAATCCCCAATATGGTCCCCAATTATATTACGAGGAAAATCACTCTATGGCAAGGGGTAAACCACAATAGATGAAAATGACTGCAGAAATCAACCCTAATCTCAAGTATTCTATATAAACAAATATGTTAACAAGACAAGATAAAGACCCTACCTCATCCAAATGTTCGATGAATTCCACCATTGAGCACTCGACTAAAAGCAATATACCTGCAACTTGTCCTCAACAACCAAGATACACAAGCATATGGTGATAATATAAAAAGTTATCACATTTACTAGAATAATCCATCAATATTCATAACAAATATTCTCATGTAATAACAATTCAAATATTTGCAAGACATTAATTGGACGAGAAAAGAGTATTTCTATTAAAATGTAATCAACAAAAGTATATGAATGACAAACTTCTGTGTCGACATGTTCAAAACCAAGAAACTAAGTGTCTTCCAATTGGGCCTCCACCACTTCAATCCTCCACCAAAGTCAAGCTCATATAAGAGAGGCAATGAAGTTCTCCATCAAGTAGGGAAGATCTTGGGGGTTGATGTTTAGACTTAAAAGGATAAAGGGATGCAGACTCAATATGAAGTGAGTAATTTTTCCAGAGTAACTTTGCTCTCAAAGTTGAATTCTTCTCCTCTTTTCCACAGCTTAGATATGACCCATTTATAGCCTTCCAATGGAACTGAAGGGATGAGTCAGAACGTTTCCAGTATATGGAAGGTCAAGGATCATGGATCTTGTGATGTGACATGGAAACCTGACACCATTTTTTAATTTTGGGCACAAAACCCAATGTACGCAGGCTGTAATGGTGCAACCTGCATATACACATGCTATATAACTGTTAGGGCACGTATATGTGGAAAAATATTATTTTTATCTCTGAGAAATGCAAAAAGGGACTTCAAGTCTGCATAGGAAAATGGAAAAGGCCTTCTGAGAAAATTTTCATAGGGTGAGGCAAATATTTCTATAATACATTTGCTTCCACAACAAACTATATATATAACCCAATATTTGGTAATGGGGAGTATGGAAATAACTATATTTCATGCTCCACTTCCCTTGTAACATCCTCGGCCACCTAGGCCAGGCCACGATACACGCGAGAACGCTTTCTTTCTCTTTGCGGAACATACTGTAACATACCCAACATCCAACTGAGCTATGCCACATAAAATTTTTGAACTGCATGCAATTAAAACATATACACACAGAACCTTTGCAGAACTTCATATATAAAACGTAAACAGAAAAATACATTATGTAAAAGAATGAATTCATACTGAAATAACAGTAAACATAGACATGCAACATATACATGAATACCCATAAACATACAGACAATTATAACCATGCATAGGATAAACCCATAAAACTGAGCATGTAAATAATAATGCAACATGTAAATTTATCACACAATTGGCACTTATCTTGGTAAGAATGTCACCAACTGCGTGAAAACCTTCCATGAACCTCCCAGCCTTAGACCACACTGCTCATCACTATCAGCAGTGGGTCACCCCCGAGCTGGGACTAAACTCCACCTGCGTAAAGGGATTCCTAACCAGGATAATGGCTCATAGACAACATGAAATGCTTTTTCACAGGTACCTATTCAAACTAACAACCTATAGTCCCTCATTCTCCATATGCCTATCCCACCCCAGGAAGTGTGCCCCTTCTCTTCTCAACAGTCCTTCAGTTGCCCCACTTCCTTTCCGGGCTTTAGAAACAGGCTGGACAGGAAGTCTCAGAGCCCTGTAACTGTAGTCTAGCACCTTCAGGAAAAAAATTCCCAACAATTCTCTCACCCATAGAGAAATTTCTCAGGGGCTCGACAACCTTCCTTTTCAATATCCCATGGGCCTAACAATCTGCTTCATCAGTCTAGATCCCAATCTAACCAACTACTCAAATAGTTATGGTTATGGATATAGTTCAAATAGAGTGATAGGAAGGTACGGAAGATAGCTGACTGAGTGAGTGAGTGATCCTGGAACAATGGATGAATTATGGAAGGAATGATGGAAAATAATGATGGGAAATGAACTAAGTCCAAACAATATGTATGCATGTCCCCAACTTGACACTTTTCATGTTGGGAGCTACTTTGGCCCAGTTGTCCCCATCCTTAGAACTTAGCATAAAATAATTATCCACACTTTATACTTTAAGAAATATTAATATAATATTCCTTTTTGGCTTAAGTTCCCTAGATTATCCCCTTTTCCTTAACTTTTAGCCCCCCCCCCTTCCTTAACTAATGGAGTTTAGTTCCCCATACTCTTTTATTGTGGTTGGTCTGCGCACAACGATGTATTTTATATTAATGTTGAGACATATACAAAAGTAGGCGCACTAGCCTTTAACATCTAGGCTCTCCGGCCTAATAATCAAAAAACTGTCTCACCAACCTATAAAACACAACATATACACAAAGGCTCCCTTGCCTCAAAATCGCACGCACTTAAGTTGTTGCGCGCAATATCCTGGAATGTACACACTTCCTCATTTTATTGCGCGGTACATGCACACACTATGCCATGAAAGGTGCATACAAAAATAATATCAAATAGCTCACCAACTTAAGTACATTTTCATTTACATTAAAATTGGGTTCGGCCTAGGGATATTACAATCCCCTCCCCTTATTTATGCATTGTCCTTAGTGCATTATGTACATATACACACCAAAATTTTCAAAAATCCTCAAAAATATGAGGGTATTCTGCCCGCATTGCATCCTCTTGCTCCCAAGTAGTGTCCTCAAGACCGTACCAGGTCCACTGGACCTTTACAATCCCTATGGATTGATTCTAGAGCTGTTTGATTTTCCAGTCTAGAATGTGTACCGAATGCACTTGGAAAGCGCCTTCTTGTTCCACCTGAATCACATTCCAATCAATAACATGATTAACATCAGGTATATATTTCTTTAGCAATGATACATGGAATACATTATGAACAGACATATATGCAGGAAATACAATAATATAAGCCACTGGACCAATCCTCTCTAGGATTTCAAATGGCCCACAATAGCGAGTTGACAACTTTGAACAATTTCCCAACTTCAGGAAACTTATGTTGGCCTTCACTTTCAAGAATACATGGTCTCCCACTCTAAATTTGCTGTGAGTTTTTCCCTTATCAACATAGATTTTTTTCCTGTCTTGGGTAGCCTTTAAATTTTGTTTTATTTTCAACATTTTCTCCTCCATTTCCGTGAGTAAATCTGGCCCAACCACTACCCTATCTGTTGGGTTATCCCAACTTACTGGTGTGTTTCACTTTCTGCCATAAAGTGCCTCAAATGGGCTCATATTTAGAGATGATTGGTATCCATTGTTATAAGCAAACTCTACCAAGTGTAGGTAGTATTCCCATTTTGATGGTTTATCCATCACATACATCCTCAACATATCCTCAATCACTTGATTATGGATGATAAAATGTACTAAAATTCAAATTTGTTACAAATCCATTAAATAGTCATTTCCAAAATTTTGAGGTAAATTTTGGATCTCTGTCTGACACAATTGTCTTGGGTATGCCATGTAATCTAGCAATTTCTCTCATATAAACATCAACAATGTTGGCTGCCTTGTGAGTGAGCTTAACTGGAATAAAATGGGAAGCTTTAGTTAGCTTATCCACCACTACCATGATATAATCATGTTGCTTTTTTTTTCTGGACAGTTTGGTGATGAAATCCATTTTTACAACTTCCCATTTCCACTCAGGAATGGGTAATGGCTGTAGCAAACCAACCTGGTGTCTATGCTCAGCCTTTACCTTTTGACATTCCAAACATTTGGCAATAAAATCTGCAACTTCTTTCTTCATGCATTGCCAATAATATTGGCCCTTGATAGCTGCATTAGTTTTCTGATAACTTGGGTGCCCAACATAAGGTACATTATTCATTTCTCTCAATATCAGATTTTTCAATTCCTGAGAGTTTGGTACATAAATTCTGCACTTGTATATGAGAATTTCATCATTATCTAGCTTGCATTCTTCAATTTTCTTCTACAAATTACCTTGTTGTAATTTTGCCACTAATTCCTTGTATTGCAAATCTAATTTTGCAGCCTCTATAATTCTATGTTTCAAATATGATTGGTACATGCTAATGGTTGTAGCATGCATTTCATGCACTCTTCTACTGAGTGCATCAACCACTTTGTTCTCTTTTCCCTTGATATGATTTATATCAAAGTCATATTCACTTAGAAATTCTTGTTGGCATGTTTTACGAGAAGAGTGTGCTTGTCATTGATGGCAAGAACAACAACAAACCAAACCTCAAGAGAGAAGAAGATGAGAAAGATCAGAGGAGATAGCAGTTTCCTGAAGTGCATATGAGGAGGATCAAAGGTCGAGATCCTTGAACACTTAGAAAACCTTATAAGTCGGAGAGATCAGAAACTCAAGAGGAAGAGCGACAACGACTGTTGGATCAATTTTGAGTGAAAGGACAGGATAAGATGAAAGATATGAGATCTCAATCATCCGAATTTCCATTAGCCGTCATATTGAATTAATGGAAGGATAGGATAAGCAGAGAAAAAAGATTGAGAATTTGATCATCCGAATTTTCGTCAGCCATCAGATTGATTTAAGTGGAAGGACAGGATAAGCAAGGGCTGAGATCTAAGATCTTGATCACCCGAATTTTTGTCAGTCGTTGGATTGAATTAAATGGAAGGATAGGATAAGCAAAGATGGAGAGTCGTTGGATTTAATCTAAAGCAAAGCTACATCAAAGACAGATCAAGTAGTTGATCTAAGATATTGATCCAACAAACATCATTTGTTTTGGGTCTAAATATGTGAGGAGGTTACGCTCCAGAAAAATCTCATTTCAAGAATTCAGTTGGAGACTTGAAATCCCCGAAGTCTGGAGAGTCGGAGAGCCAAAATAAATCCTCGACCGTCGAATCATTCGAAGTAAATTTCAGTCGTCAGATAATTCTAAAGTGGAAGGACGGGATAAGTTAGAAGAAGGCCACATTAATCTTAGCGGCTGACAATCGGGCACTCAGATCTACAGTCGACAGGGCATATCGAACCCCCCCGACCTTTCTTCCTTTAACCATGGGGGGAGTCTGAGTTGGTGGTATTTCCCATGTGGGACACTGATACGTGTCACCTTCCTATCAACTCAGACCCCCCTCACTCATTACCACTTACCGCCTAACCCACCCTCCAAGCAAACCACCAAACCTATCATACATATCACCACTACGCTTCGACGTCACACTCCACTACCCACTACACGTCACACTCCACTACCGTGCTATGCCTCCACACTCCACTACACTACCTACATGTCTCACCCACGTTAGTATACCACCTCAACAAGGACATGTGGTATACCACGTCAGCAAGGTCATGATGCAAACCACGTCATCAAGGACACATGGTAGTAATTCGTTTACTTCGAGGGAAAGTAAAGTTTGAGACTTGAGATTTTAGAAGTCCAGAGACCCGAAGGAGATCTCGACCGTTGATCGAGAAAGGGGCCGCAGAACCGTTCATCTAGTTGAAAGGTCAAAATTTTCGAAGTAAAGTAGAGTCATCGATTGAGAAGGACATGTGTACACAGATCATCGACTCCAGAAGATTGGTGTACATAAGAAAGCAAGGTTTGAGATTTGAAACTCCCAAAGCCCAGATCATGAAATAAATCACAGTTTTTGATTTAGGAAAGTTAGATCTGATCTGCAAATCATGAAATAACAAATCTGAACCATCCATTCAGGAGCACCATCAAGATCATGAGATTGATGGTCCCATCACATTGCGGGGTTTGAAGATGCGCAAACTTTAAAAATTTGAAGGTGAGCCACCATTGAAATCATGGTTTTGGAGAAAGGACACATGGAGGCTCGAGGTAAATTGTGGGGAAAAAAGTAGTTTGATTCAAACCACCTTTGTACGCACACAAAATCACATGGTCACATGAGATCATCACCCAAGGTCATATCGAGAAACGGAGCTAGTGCTCACTAGACTGACATCGAGAAGCTCCTTTTGAATAGGCCTTTGGTGACAACCATGGCCACATCAGTGAAGTTTAAGGGGGGATCTAGCATGTCGCTAGGCTCCACTTCAAATATAGAGAGTTGGGAGAATCGAGTTGTCTTATACTAAGATTCCTGAAGTCGCGAGTCACGAAGTGCCTTTCAGTTAGGCGTATGGTCACGTGAAGGAAGGGGCTTAGAATCCAAATAAGCCATAATTGAATGACTTTAAATAACAGAGAAGATGAAGAGTTGCGACTGCCAGAGAAGCCAAAAAATATTTGGATAACGACCACTGATGATGAACATAGACAACATAACCACCAGGGAAGACAAGGAGTTCAAATGATGATCAGGCAGAGGACTCGATGTGATAAATATATGCATCACAAAGAGTATGTATAGTTTCTTTTTTTTCGAATGTGATGGATGTTGTTTGGAGGAAGAGGCACATGGAAAGAATGTAGAGGCAACACAGAGCATAAAATGTTGAAGATAAGCTAAACAAAGTAGCGTTGTGTGAAGGAAGAAAAAGAGCAGAGCATAGAAGCAGAAAGATGTAGAAGTACAGTAGAGCATAGAAGTAGAAAGATGCAGAAGTGGAACATAGCATAGAAGTTGAAGAAGGTTGGAGACATGGAGCTGTAACAAACCATATCAAAGACACAATAAGTAAGTAAATTTTTATATCTAAGGGTGGTAGGGTGGTGCTAGGGAGGAATATTGTCCTCAGAGTTTAAGGTGGGTGCTTGAACACAAGAAGTTGGAGCTTCCATTTGGTTACAGCCAAAAAAAACCATGGTGGTAGGGTGGTGCAAGGGAGAACCATTGTTCTCTGTTATACAGGCTGGTTCCTATGTGACTGGAAGTTGGTGCTGGAACACTTAGGGAGTTGGTGCTTCCTTCTAGTGGGTGCTAGAGAAACCAGAGAGTTGGTGCTCTTAACAAGTTGCAGCTTTTTAAAGAAGAGGTTGTAGCCTCATTTTGAGTTGGTGCTCAAAGAAAGATGATGTACAAAACTTAAAAGACTTCCTATCATTCGAAGAAGAAGAGGTTTTCTCCCTTTATGGGTTTCCTTGTGAAATATATGTCTTTGTGTATATCATATGTGTGATTGATGTTTGTTATTTCTTCTATTCATGTCTTGCATAATATTGATGATCACTTGGAGAAGGTTAATAATATTTTAATAGGCATAAAATTGTTTAAGCACAGTAACAACTGATTCACCCCCCCCCTCTCAGTTGTCTTAGTGATTCCAACAATTCTAACCATCTGCTTTGCCTAGAATTTAGAGTTGGCTGATTAAATAAATATTTTAGACCATTATGGCTTGTTCTTAGTTCAAACCTTTTCCCCATGAGGTAGTGTCTCCATTTCCTCAAGGCATGCACTATGGATTCCAACTCCAAATCACGAGTGGCATAGTGTCTTTCATGCTCCTTCAAATTTCTTGATTCATAACATATAACAAACCCATTTTGTCTGAGGACTCCACCAAGTCCTTCTTTACATGGATCTGTGCATACAATGAATTCTTCATTTGGGTCTGCAATCCTTAGTATTGGAGCACTTGTTAATAATTGTTTCAAGTGTTGGAAAATCTTTTCACAATCCAACATCCACTGAAACTTCAAACCCTTTCTTTGCAATGAAGTGATTGGGTGTGAAATCTTTGAGAATCCTTCAATAAATCTCCGATAGTATCCTACAAGGCCCATGAATGATCCCAACCTCTGTCACATTATTTGGCACTGACCATTCTCTAATGGTTTATATCTTCTCAGGATCCACTTCTATCCCATCCTTTGAAATGATGTGTCCCAAATAATGAATTTGCTTCTGAAAAAATGAGCACTTGCTCAATTTAGCATACAACTAATGCTCCCTTAATGCTTGCAACACCATCCTCAAATCATGCTCATTCTCTTCTTCTGACTTGGAATATACAAGGATGTCATCCAAAAAGACAATGACAAACTTGTCTAAATATTCTCGGAAAACACCATTCATTAAGCACATGAAAACCACTGGTGCATTTGAAAACCCAAATGGTACCACTGTGAACTCATAATTACCATACCTTGTCCTAAAGGAGGTCTTTCTGATATCTTCCTCTTTAATCCTTACCTGATGGTTTCCTGACCTGAGATCTATTTTTGAAAATATCTTTGTATCCTTCAATTAATAAAAAAGATCATCAATCCTTGGCAAAGGATACTTTTTCTTTACAGTCACTTTATTCAACTATTTGAAATCAATGCACAACCTTAATGTCCCATCTTTCTTCTTCACGAACAAAACTGGGGCAGCCCAAGGTGACACACTTGGGTGTATATACCCTGTCTTCATAATTTCTTCAAATTGCATTTGCAACTCCTTCAACTCTGGTGTACTCATTCTGTAAGGAGTCTTTGACACTGGAGCTGCTCCAGGCATTAAATTTATAGAGAAATCAATATCTCTCTTTGGGGGTAGTCCTGGTATCTCCTTGAACACATCTTCAAACTCTTTTAGGACTGCATAATTTTCCAAATTTGGCACCTTATCTTTAGGTGTCTCTTCCATATGAGCTGCAAATATTTGAAACCCTTTTCTGTAACATCTCTTCAGCTGTAATGCTGAAATTTATCTGATGGTTACTGCCTTGGGAATTCCTTGCACTCTCCTTAGGCTCCCTTCCTCATCCAAGAAAGTAAATGCCTTGTTATGACAGTCTAGGATAGCATGATGTTGGTCCAACCAATCCATCCCAATTAGATAGTCATAGGAACCTAAAGGCAAGATGTTCAAATCTTCCCTGGTATTTAGTCAAATCATGTCCATAAGACATGACTTAAACATATCATTAACTTTTCTTTTGGGTCCGGTAGACAACTGTACCAACCAATATTTTCCATGCTTTCTTCTTGAAAATGCAAACTTTTCACCATCTTAGGATCTATATAACTTTGACTAGATCCTGAATCAATTAAAATAGCAATGGTTTGGTTGTTGATCATACCTTCCACTTCAATCATATGTGACTGATAATCTTCGTTCTTGTTGTCCAGGGCTACATAGATCCTTGGTACATTTCTACCCATGTCTTCCATTGTTTCATCTTGTTGTACATTTTGAATAGTCCTCACTTTTTCACCTCTGTGAGGACAATCTATGAACATATGATCTCCTTTACAACCCCAACATTGAATAGGTGGATGCCTTGGCCTTTGACCCCCTGTTTCAATCGCTCTGGGTTCTCTAGAAGTTGGTTGTCCCTAAGGATTATTTTTGAAGAATGGTGGCTTAGTTCTCTTCTTCCTCTAATCCATCTTGAATTTCTTTTTGTCTTCCCAAGATTTTTGGAAAGTTGGCCTTGCTTTTTCTTGATCATATAGGAATTTATCTCTCCTTATGGTCTCCTCCAATGTCTCGGTATCATCATACTATATTTTGTCACTGATGAATGATGGAAATCCACTCAAATACCTCTGAATCTTAACTGTCTCATCCCTAATGAAAGAAACACACTTCAACAATTCTAAAAACATTCTCTCATATTCATTTATGGTCATACTACCAAGCTTGAGTTCAAAGAAATATTTCATTTTCTTGTCATAGTATCTCTTGGTCAAGTATTTCTTCTCAAAATACTTCTTGAATTCCCTCCAAGTAACACTTTTCTCTTTAATGTGTTGCACCTGGACAAGCTAATCCCACCACATGGATTCCTTTCCTTTGAGTTGACAGATGGAAATTATTCCTTGTGCATGAGATGAATAATTATGCAACTGAAAATACTTTCTCATGCCCAACAACCATGTCTCTGTATCTTCATCCTTCTTGTGCTCACCATCAAATGTAGGAGGTTTGATTTTGTTCATTTCTCCTGGTAACTCATACACCCCAGACCCCTTATGCTTCCTGATGGGGGATGGACTTGAGCTGCTGTGTGCTCTCTTATTGGAATGCTTCGGGGAGTGTTGGTGATGTTTGCTAACACTTCTTTCTTTTCTTTTCTCACCAAGAGACCTGTGACTTCTTGATTTGCTTGAGCCACTCTCCTTATCAAATTTCTTTTCTATTATGTTCAAGCTCTCCAATAACTTCATGTTGAAGTTCTCTTGCTTCTCTTTGGCTCTCATAAGCCTTTCATTATCATCTTTATGGCTCTGGACATCCTTATGCAAATTTTTTATGGTCTCTACCATATTCATGTTTTCATCCCTTCCTTCTCCATGTCCATTGGAGTTTGTTCCTTCAATGCCCAAATGGACATCCATCCCTCTAATTTCATATTCATGATTGTAAGTCCCGTGTGCCTCTTCCGTTTCTATAGAATTTATGCTAAATCATATCTGATCTAGTTGTTGTTGACTTTGCAAAATGTGCAGCCAACAAAACTGTCAGGCTAATTGACTCAACAATTTCATGAAAAATATGAACCATTCTAGTTCAAATATATATCAGAATTATTTCTTCTGATTTCTAGAAAATTTGAATGCCCAGATCAATTTTCTAGGTGAATAATTATATTATACAATCCAATACCTTTCCAACACCTACTCCCATGCTCAATTCCGAGTCTCGAGCATAAAATTATGGTTATTTGAAAATTGCCCATTAATTTTATTTTTTTTCTGTTCATTTTTCAACTTGGTGCAAATTTGCACTGTAATTATGCATTTTCGCACCTACTCCATTGGAGTTTTCATAGTATCTCAATTGGGTTTCTTAATATACATATTATGGACACTCTGTCCAAGTTTCACCTTTTTATGGGTTCCGGGATGCTAGTTACAACCTGCTGAAGTTCTAGGTCAATTCATGTTTTTGGTCTAGAATGCTATAGGTACCTTCTTTTCCATATTAAACATTTTTAACATGCCTAGAAATTTAATTCAGATCTAGGAATGTATTCTATGGATTAATAGATTTCCATTGACTGCTCCTGCGCCTCAATCTGATTCCAGAGCAGAAATTTATGGCTCTTTGAAGTTAGATAGGTCTTAAAATTTACCCTCTACTGTTTGTGATATAACTTTCTCATAAAAGCTCTATTTGACGAATGATTTACACCATTAGAAAGCTCTCTCCGAGATATTTTATTTGAGCTACAAATACATGTTATACATTGGCACCCTTTTTTCTTGTGGTTTTTGAGTAGCTAAAAACTTTGTTAAGGCCCTCAAAAACGCGTTGCAAAAAGATGACGTTCAAATGATATAAAACGTCGTAGAAAATTGTTGATTTTCCGTTGTTGTTCATCATCCAAACGAATTCACGTGCACAAATTTCAACCTGTACACCAATATTTACCATGCGCAGAAACACCACAAGGTAAATTGTGCTCTGCGCACCTATAACCACTGTTCATCACTTCTCTATCATGCCAATAACTAGTGCACACTATTTTTGTGTCGCACGCCAATATCCACTGCGCAAGATTTTGGTTCTTGCACTATTACCTGTTGCGTGTAATTTTTACATCACACACTGGTATTCTGCATGCATTTAAGTCTACCCATTGCACTATGCCAAATTTTAGTACCCCCCCACCACGCACCAATACTCTTCACGCACAATTAACTAAACTATCCCGCAACAACATATACCCATATTGCACGAACACCAACCAAACCCCTTTGCGCTCTGCCAATACTATGCACACTACGCATGCCATTATTATGTGTGTGCACACCGCGTTCACCTTATCATGCATATTCACACCGCACAATGCTAGATTTAACGTGTGTACCTGCACACCAACGTTTTTTCGCACATCGCCAAAATTTAGCGCATGCACCTGCACATCAACATTTTTTCGCTACGCCAAAATTTACCACGCGACACTAAATTTTACATATCACAAGATTTTTACTACGCATCATGTAGTTTTAGTGCGTTCACTTGCACACATTCATTTTTATGCGCAACAATTCCTTGTGAACTCCACTGTAGAAATTGGGGCTTTTGCTTAACTTTTACCCAATTTCTACCATAGACATTCAACAACTATGAAATTTTTTCAATTTCACCCTGATAACACCAATTCAACCTCTACAAAAAAAAATCGTTGTGGGTTGACATTTCTGAAATGGATTTTTCCCACCATCAATTCATGAATTGAGAATTTTAATTACAAAACTCGCTCCATCTATCATGGCTTCACTGTAACTTCAAATTTGACCAATTCCAGTTCTGAATTTTTCTACAATAGATATTAAATCAAGAATATCTCACCACTTGGCCAAATTTATCAATTTTCCCATGAATGTAACCACATAAATTGGGGATTTTTTCCCAATTCCACATCGTTGCTTCTAAATATTACCATGGATGCTCTGCAACTTGAAATTTGGCCACTTCAAAATAAATTATTTGTGAAATTTCTCTTCAACTCAACTTGCTCGGCCCATCCAAGCTCAGTGTTGAAAACTGAAGCTCTGATACCATATTGTAACGTCCCCTACCATCCAGGCCAGGCCATGATACACGAGAGAACGTTTTCTTTCTCTCTACAGAACATATTGTAACATACCCAACATCCAACTGAGCCATGCCACATAAAATTTTTGAAATACATGCAATTAAATCATATACACATAGAAACTTTGCGGAAATTCATATATAAAACACAAACAAACAAATACATTATGTAAAAGAACGAATTCATACTGAAATAACAGTAAACATAGACATGCAACATTTACAGGAATACCCATAAACATACAGACAATTATAACCATGCATAGGATAAACCCATAAAACTGAACATGTAAATAATAATGCAACATGTAAATTTATCACACAATTGGCACTTATATTGGTAAGAATATCACCAACTTCATGCAAGCCTTCCACAAACCTCCCAGCCTTAGATCACACTGCTCATCACTCTCAGCAGTGGGTCACCCCCGAGCTGGGACTAAATTCCACCCAGGTAAAGGGATTCTTAACCAGGCTAATGACTCATAGACAACATGAAATGCTCTGTCACAGGTGCCTATTCAAACTAATAGCCTATAGTCCCTCATTGCCCACATGCCTGTCCCACCCCAGGAAGTGTGTCGCTTCTCTTCTCAATAGTCCTTCGACTGCCCCACTTCCTTTCCGAGCTTCAACAACAGGTTGGAAAAAAATTCTTAGAGCCCTGTAGCTATAGTTTAGCACCTTCGGGAAAACAATTCCCAACAATTCTCTCACCCATAGATAAATTTCTCATGGTCCTGAAAACCCGCCTCTTCAATATCCCATGGGCCTGACAACCCGCTTCTTCAGTCCAGCTCCCAAGCTAACCAACTACTCAAACATGTATGGTTATGGATACAGTTCATGTACAGTGATAGGAAGGTATGGAAGATAACTGACTGAGTGAGTGAGTGATCCTGGAAAAATGGATGAATGATTGAAGGAATGATGAAAAATATTGATTGGAAATGAAATAAGTCCAAACAATATGTATTCCTATCCCCAACTTGACACTTGTCATGTTGGGAGCTACTTTGGCCCACTTGTACCCATCCTTAGAACCTAGGATAAAATAATTATCCATACTTTATACTTTGAGAAATATTAATATAATATTTCTTTTTGTCTTAAGCTCCCTAGCTTAGCCCATTTTCCTTAACTTTTAGCCCCCACCTTTCCCTAACTAGTGGAGTTTATTCCCCCATACTCTTTTATCATGGTCGATCTACGCGCAACAATGTATTTTATATTAATGCTGATACATATACAAAAGTAGTAACACTGGCCTTTAACATCTAGGCTCTTCGGCCTAATAATCACAAAACTGGCTCACCAGCCTATAAAACACAGCATATACACAAAGGATACCTAGCCTCAAAATCGCATGCACTTCAGTTGTTGCGCGTAGTATCCTGGAATGTGAAAACTTCATCATTTTACTGCGTAGTACATGTGTGCACTATTCCATGAAAGGTGCATACAAAAATGATATCAAACAACTCACTAGCTTAAGTACATTTTCATTTACATTACAATTGGGTTCGGCCTAGGGATATTACATCCCTATTGGGTGGTATCCTTTTAGGATCCTGGAACACTCCTCTGTATACCTATAGATACTCCTCCAACTAATGTTTCTTCTCTTAGTACACCCCTATAGGGATGCCTTTACTCTTATCAACTCATCCTCAATATTATTTTCTCTTAAGAAAAGTAAAAAATATTTCTTACTGGAACTAATCAACTTCTAGGATTGGTTGGCACTTACCAATGAGATCTTTGACTTTCATTTATGCATGTTGATGATGTAGGACTTCCCATCCTTGATTAGTCAATACTAGTGGTCTTTTCACATGAACATTTCATCCCTCATATACATGTAGGGGCTTCCAAACACTATTCCACATATGTCAAGGAGTACTACGTCCAATTCCACTTCATCAATAAATAAACACCCAAAACAAATTTAATCTTACACTGTTTCGTTACCTTGATCTCCGCATTCTTGTTTACCCATCCCAATGGATATGGGATAGGATGATCACAAAACTCCAATCCAATGTCGCTGACCAGATTTGCTGCTATGATATTACCCTGTGAACTAGAGTACTCAAACATGACATGTATATTGGTCTTCTTGACCTAGATATTGATGTGGAATAGTTTGGTCATCTCCTTCTCTTCCTGGTGATGAAGGCTACTCAGATTCACCTCCTACAATGGTGTGCATAAAATATTCTCATCCACATTGGAGTTGCTTTCTAACTAATTGCTCGGATTTGTGGCTAGAATATTCTTTTTCTTTGCATCCTTCTTGCGGTTCGTTAGGTTCAACTATGGATGTATTTTACAAAAAAATTCCTCAATGTTCCCATGAATATTGCAATGTATACAATGCTTGCTAGGATCCTTGCACTGATGTGCATTTTTTTCCATATTGTTACCCGTTCTCCCTTCCCACTTCTTCTTCCTCTTCTTGGAAGCTTCCTAGTTCTCTTTCTGGTTGGAACTTCTTGGGTGCCCTTTCTTGTGGCCTATGTTTTCCAAATACTCTACCTGTACACATGCCTCATCCACTGTCCTTGGCTTGAAAAACATCAATTGATTTCATATATGGCTATGTATACCCACCATATACTTGAGGAGTCCATCTAGGCTCTTAGGATATATATCCAACATGATGGCCATATTTCTTAACTCGATGGTGTACTCCTGTACACTCTTCTCTTGCTTCTACATGAATTAGTTTGACCAGATCCATTGGTCCTCTACATACCCTATATGGTAAAATTGGGACTTGCCGCCCAACTAATTACTGGTGGATCACCCTCAAGCCTAAGTTTTTTTGTATGGATTTCCCACCAGGTTAAAGAATGGCCCTCTAACTTTATTATGGAAAATGATATGATTTGTTCTTCATCTATATGGTGAATGTTGAAATAAACTTCTAGTTGTTGCAACCAATTTTTCAATTTTAATGCATCAATCTCACCTGGTATGCATTTATGTCCACTTTTTCTTCCATATTGAATAAATTATGTGAAGGGTTTATGGTACCGTAACTGAACTTCTCTTTCTTAGGTTCTTTCCATGAGTCCTTTTCTAGGTCTTCATTACCCCCCAGTTTCCCATTTGATCTGATCTCTGAGTTCGAGCCTCCAACTTATTCAAATGGTCCAATATTGCTTACTAGAGATTCCATGAGGAGGTACATATTGCGATATATGTCAATGAATTTCTCTTCCAACCTCACAAATATTTCCTTACCGAATCTCAAGGGTTGTTATGAACATAATTGTTGGCCATGGAAATGGTTCTGTGAATTTCTTCTTAAATTGATTCCTAGATCCCTGCAAATTTCCACAAATACCATATGAAAACCTTATCTAATACCAATATGATCTGTAAAATGTTGTGGATATTCCACTAGATAGTTCATCACAATGGATGTAATAAATACTGAAATCTTTACTGTGAAGGTTAATTTCCTTTAGATCTCAGATTCTTTAATTTCTAATTTTCTTCTTAAAATGTATGAAATATATGAAATTAAAAAAATAGAGATCATAAATAAATACTCACACACCATCCAAAAATAAACACAAAATGTAACCTAGGAAACCCAATACGGGAGAAAATCCAACTAGAAGGTGAGGCCGCTCTGTTCTCTTTTCTTCAAATGCAAGTACAAATAAAGAGACACTCTATGTGGATTATACTTTGACACTATGGCCTATATGGCTACTATATAATCTCTCCTCCTCTTTTATTATCTCAAAATACCACTCTTATGTGCTCTTCTCAACTATGGAACAAATACAATGCTAAACAATGGAACTCATTCTCCTCCTAGTGATTTGGTATTTAACATCGCGAGATAGGCATCTAGAGGTATGGATTTGACTTCCTCAATGCGAAATTGTGATAAGGTTTTGGGACTTATATAATATTCTTGAAATTCCATACATGGATATCCCCATATGAATGGGTAACGGGGGATGACGTGGCATCCACTCATACCTTGGTGGTCAACACAGTAGGCCAACTTGCGGGAGGCATAAATTTTTCATACAAGCTATGATTGATGTGATGTTTGCGCCATTAGAAAGGTATGTATGTGTAGAATACCATCAAGGGGTTTGAGCTAGATATAGGAAATTTTTGACCCCCAAATATTCAGTTCGATGCCTCAAAATGGCTCTAGAAGGTTTCAAACCCCAATTTTCCAAACTAGAACCCGCCATTAAAATGACCTTGTAAGTTGATTCCTCTAATTTTTTCCACTTTGAAAGAATTGAGATATATGATGCATGATATAATGATCCAATCTAGATAGATATATTAATTAAAAAAAAATAAAAAATTACAAGAGAGTTTCTCACAATCAATCATTAGAAAATTAACCTCCATGATCTTTAAATAGAGATCGTGTACCAATCAAGTGTTAAGACACATATAAATATAGAAGTTAAGATTGAGGAGAATATAAGCCATCAAATCACTCTATTTCTAGAACATATTTCAACCATCAGATTATATAACTACAAATTCATACTAATGCATACTAAAGAAACACACTTTTTTCCTAATGACATATTAGACCAAGTTGAACTTAACTAACTCCTAATTGTATAAATATCCTAACATCCCCCATTAATAACAACTTGGGACAATATTAAAGGATTTACAAAGGTGACAAAATAAGAGAATGAAGGAGGAATTAGAGCCTATCCCCCCTTAATGAAAACTTCTTTAACTCCTAACATAGATCAAAGTTTGGAAAAAATCACTTCTGTAAGAGACTTTGTGAAAATGTTTGCAACTTGATATTGTATAGGGAAAAAGAGAACTTCAATAAATTGATCATTATTGATCTTTCTGATGAAGTGCATATGTAGCACAATTTGTTTGTAGTGCTAATGTTGAACTTGATCTTTGGAAATCTTGATGGCACTTTGATTGTTGCACCGAAGGCTGGTCGGATGCTACTGCTGGAATCCATACTTTGAAATGATCTATCGAATCCATAAGTACTCTTGACCTGCATTAACCTCTACTTATAACTCTTCTTCTTTTGAAGAAATAACAATAGATTATAGTTTCTTACAAGCCCATTTGATAGGTCCAGAACCAATACTGAAAACATAACTCGTAGTAGACTTTTAATCATCAGGGTCACCGACCCAATCCAATTGAGTGAAACCAACCAAAAAAGGAGTCCTCCCTAATCTGTAATGTATCCTAAAATGAATTTTACCTCGGATATGATGAAGTATCCTTTTTTATGCTTTCCAATGGATCTCATGGGGTGTTTTCATATACCAGGAAACAACAACAACAACAAATGAAATATTAGGATTGATATGGGTCAAATACAAAAGGATACTAACTAACTGATGGTACAAAGTGGCATCAACTTCAAGAGTAGTATAGGTGGCAACAATTTTGAATCTAGTCTGGAAGGGAGAAGGGGTTGGTTTAGAATATTCCATGTGAAAGCGATGAAGAATGTCACATGCCTACTTATACTGGGAAAGGGAAATACCTTCCTTAGTTTACAATACCTAGAGGCCAAGGAAATAATGCAAAGAGTCCAAGTATTTCATTTCCAATTTATTTTTAATGGTGGATTTCACATGGGTTAAGAGTTTAGGATCAATACCAATGATGATTAGGTCAACAACATAAAGAAAAAGTATTATGAGATGGTTTCCTACTTTCTTGGTATAAACATTAGGGTTAGAGTGACATATAGAAAAGCCAATGTTAAGAAGAAAGCTAACCATTTTTTCATACCAATCTCGAGGAGCTTGCTTAAGACCATAGAGATATTTATTAAGGAAACATACAGGGCCATAGTCATTTTTAACATATCAAGGAGGTTGTTCCATGTATATTTATTCTTGTAGATCCTCATACAATAAGGAAAATTTAACATCCATCTGATAGAACTCCCATCTATGTGAGGAAGCAAGGGATATAACAAGGCAGATGGAATTCACTTTGGCTACATGGGAAAAGGTTTCATTGTAGTCAATTCCTTCAACTGGAGAGAATCCTTTGGAAACTAATGGGGCCTTATGTATTTAAAAACTTAAATCTGATGCATACTTAGTTCTATACACCCATTTACATCTGACAAGTTTTCTTCCTTTCATAATAGGTACAAGATCCCGAGTATCATTTTCCATTAAGGAATGATATTATTCATTCATTGATATGTCCCAATTTGGATGGCCATAAGCTTATGTAAGTGTTTGGATCATGAGTCTCTGAAATTTGTGCCAAAAGAGAGGAGGCTCGATGGAACTGTGAATGTGTTGGACACTCATCTATAGGATAACCGTTAAGATCACCAACTTCATCTCAAGTTGAACATACCCATTTGGGAAGTGGTGTTGGTGGTGCATGTTCATGTTCAATGGAATCATCTGGAGGAAGATGAGTAGGCAAAGGTGTATTTTCATCCTCACCATCATACTATAAATAATAACCCATAATAGGAATAAAAGATGGCGCAAACACCAAAGATGGCTTGTAGGCTGAAGATGGCACAAGCATCAAATTAGGCTTACATTCCAAGATATCTCTATATAATTTAACATCTCTTATAATATTGATTTCATTGGAGTGAGTTTGAAGAAGTTAGTAACCTTTGACATCTCCAAAATATCCAATAAAAATGCACTTCTCAATTTTAGGCTGTAATGATTTCATTTTCTCATCAAGAATGTGAGCCCATGCTACACCACCAAACACATGGAAGTGGATTACATATAGATTAATTTTAGTCCATGCTTCTTCTAGTGTTATATTTTTTAAATCCTTTGCAAGAGTGCGATTTACTATTTAATTTTCACAGTTGATGGTTTTCACCCAATAATAAATACTTAATCCTTTAGATTGGATCATACAATTATCCATTTATTTTAATGTGTGATTATTTCTCTCAGTAACACCATTTTGTTGTGGTGTATATGGAACAATATATTGCATTTGAATTCCCTATGGAGTGCAATAACTTGTAAATTTGTTGTTCACATATTCTCCTCCATTATATGTTCTTAACTTTTGAAGTTGATGTTTAGATTGTTTTTCTACAAGGGCGTTTTAGGAAAAAAACATAGCAAAAAATTCACTCTTAATTTTCAAGAAGTGAAACTAGATGGATCTAAAGAAATTATCAATGAAAGTTAAGAAAGATAA
>ML810206.1:179179-190839 GCA_009831015.1 Picea engelmannii
ACCTTAAGAAGGTAAGAGATTATTTCAATTTCTTTAAAATCATATTTCTATGCTAAAAAAGCATTGACAGAAGCATTCCAAGATCACCATATTTTTGATGAATAAGGAGGTTAGGAAGGTTTGTAATGTGGAAAATATTTTTAAATTGGGATCTAATACAGATATTATCCCACGATGTTTTAGGAGTTGTCTAATGCCCAATTTCACTATGTAGTCTAGATTCACGCATATGTGTGTATATGTGTGTGTGCGCGCGCACGTGCTAAGAATGAGCCACCATAACATCATGGATCATCAAGGATCCATCAATGTATCTGGAATATTTTGGATGTACCACATCCATATTTTTAATTTCAATGTTTCAAACCAAGCAAGTGTGGTTCATAATCATTCTTAATGATGGACCACACTAGTTTGGTCTAAAACGTTGAAATTAAAAATATAGATGTAGTACATCCAAAAGATTCCATTTACATTGGCACTACTCATGGAAGTATTGAATTTGAAAGGATACATCATCAATTCACAACATAAGCCATCAAGACATATTAATTAATTTTCAACATAATCATACTCAATAATGCTAATAAATCATACACACTAATGCTCAACATAAATCATAGTCATTAATGGTCATAATAAAACTTATTAATGATCATAAATCATACTCACTAATGCTCAACATAAATCATGCTCATTAATTATGAAGGAAATAAAGTAGTTGTCAATGAGCTAACGAGTCCAAAACATCATCTCCTAATCAAGCATCATTGTGATGAATAAGGTTCACCCACTAAGAAAACATCCAGTGTAAAAAGGAAAAATAACAGAAATCCATGTAGGATAGTCTCTAATAAAATTATGAATAATGAGATAATATTATTACAATGATCCTCATGGCAGTATACATATAGGCCTTGAATGGCCATGAGGTGAAAATATATGTCTCTTTCCCTTTCATTAATTAACCATTAATTATTTTTGTTGTTAATACTATTATTAATGTGTAATATATATATATATATATATATATATATATATATATGTTACATTGCCTTCCCCTTAAAAATGCCTTGTCCTCAAAGCATACTTATGGAAGACTTATCTCTTGCTATGGGTTGTAATATTGTCCCTTTATTATTCATTCTTGAGTTAGTGATCATTGAGGACCTAAGACAATAGGATATTTTAAGCACTGAGAAGAACTGTAGAATTGTAAAAGAGTCTACCCACCCTAATTCGATCTTCCGTGGAACTGTGCATTTATAGGGTTCTTGGAAAAAAACTTGATGTATTTTGACTCCCATGATAGCTTCTACGTTGAGAACCACTTGTACTGGAAGTAATACTCTTTGGAATATCGATCATTTGTTTTCATTGATACATTTATTGGTTGAAGTATCGACTTTTGTGATTAGGATGTCGATAAGGCATCCTTGCAACTTGATCTTTACTTCTTATACTTGTAGATTTTTCTTGATTAACTTTTGGAATTGAGTCTTCTCCATACCTCTGGTTTTTTTGTACATTGAAATTTGAATACCTATTTACAACAACTAGATTTGCATCCTTTTGAGTTGTAAGGTTGATTGGGTCGATATTAATTTCTTTATCCATAATTAATATTTTTACATCTGAAGAATTCTCTAGTTTCATAGGTTCAGTCATTGTCTCTTTATCAACCAATGATTCATTGTCGATAAGTTTCTCTAACTTGCTCTGTGGTGAGTTCTCATCACTCTTTGATTTATTAATTTGTGTGAGTAAACTTTGATTATTCTCTTTTAAGCGATAAATCTATTCATCTTTATTAACAAAAACCTTGTCAAATTCATCTTGCATCTTTTCATTATTCTGAATGATTGAAATGCCTCTAAGGTCTTCTGATGTTAGAGCTTCTGGATTTGTTTTCATTGTGACATCATGTGGCATTATCTTCTACTTCTTATAGGAGAACAATTTTTTTTTCTTCATATTTAAGATGAAAGTCCCCATTGTTTCCATCCATGGAGAACCTAGAATTATGTCACTATCATCAAGAAATAAGTATCTAACAATGAATTACGATACAAGGGTATAGTGTCTAATGTTTAGTTGTAGATTGTTTATGTCATATTCTTTTTCATTCCACGAGTCTATATTTTCAGTTATATTTGACTCAGAAATCAATAATTGGTTAGCACATTCGACACTAACATAATTACTATTCTCATTAAGAGCAGTAGAAATAGTAATATCCTTCCCTGCAAGTGTCCCTTTGATTCTAAGTAGCACTCAAACATTTTTCTTTATAGTTTTAGGAAATCTTCCTTTCAAATCAATTTTGTTTTTCGTCAAATTTTTTGCGATAATTAATTCCACTTATTATGAAGCTTATATACCCCTCTCTTTCTTATTTTTCAAGGATTAAATGATACCCTTATAAAAATTCTTCAATGACTTTCTTGAAAAAAAAATTCCTTTCACTGCTCTCTTGCTTTCACTTCTTGTAGTTTCTTCTTAATATTCTAGGGCTTTTTCTTTTATATAAAATTTGATTTTGGGCTCTTCATAATTTTCCCTTGGTATAAAATAAAAAATACAGTTTAATTATTATTTTTTAATTGTAATTTAGGAAAGCCCCTCTTTTTTTTTAATTAATTATACCTCTTTGATAACTTAAGAAATGGGATTCTCACTTTATTTCCAAAGCCCCTTTTAAACTTATCCTTAATATTCTTAACTTTAATGTAAAATCCTATTTTTTTTAATCAACTTTAACTCAACCTTAAAAGTCATGTCCTTAATATTTAGATGGTCATGCCTTTGTAACAATAATGTAAAATGTGTTTTTTTTTTTTTAATAAAATGTGGGTAGCAGGATGCCAATGAATCTGACTGCACATTCTTGATTTTTTTCAAGAAATCCATAGCGGTTGTCCTCGGACGCTTTTCTTGGTGGCTCGTGATGTCGTATGTTAGCCACTGCGTGAACCACACTATATTTCTTCAGTAGCAGCAAGAAATTTTGTCACCTCCAACTCGAATTCCAGTGGTTCAAAATTTTTTCACCTCCAACTCGAATTCCAGCAAGAAATTTTGTCACCTCTAACTATTTTGCTGGGATTTCCTCGGTTATAATAACTGAATGTAGGGTAGGTTTTGTAGATGGATGCAATTTTTCTAAAACCACAAATCTTTCCCTTGATTTTCTTCTTCGGTTGCCAGAATTTACTATATCATTCCTTCCTTGTATGATTTTTAATCTTCAAAAACTCGGTGATGCAACGATCGAAGATTTAGATTATTAACATGTTCTTCCTATTTGTTCCAGATTTTTTTACTTGGGGGATTTTGCAGTGGATTGATTTTCTTAAATAGTTTATTTTTGTTTTTTCTCTATGTGATTGCACTGTTTGACAACTAATGGTAACGAATATGACTTATCTTCACACATCAATGATTTATTTCTTTATAATTCTTTTAATATTTTAACTTTCTTGATTTCTAGTTTCTTTGAATTTGCATAAAAAATTCCTCAATAACAGAAAAACGAATTTTATGGTTTTAGGGTGACTAGAATTTAAGAAACTCTTGAAAAAATATATTGGTGTGGCTAAAAGCCTATATGGCTAATGGACGATATCAACAACTAGGCTTTGGTACCAATGTGACAAATAAGGTTCGTCTGCTAAGAAAACATTTAGTGTAAAAAGGACAAATGACAAAAATCCATGCAGGATAGTTTTTAATAAAATTATGAATAATGAGATAAGATTATTACAATGATCCTCGTGGCGGTATACATATAGGAATTGAATGGCCACGAGTTGAAAAGGTATGTCTCTTTCCCTTTCATTAATTAACCATTAATTATTATTGTTGTTAATATATATATATATATATATATATATATATAAGAACCAAATATCAAAATAACATAAAAACCTCAGAATAAGTACTCCACGCCTTGACAAAGAGATAAATTCAGATAATAAGCCTCTTCAAGGGGGAAACCTCCTTATACATCACATGAATTCACAAATACAAGATGAATCCAAATGAAAAAGTCTCCTTGGTATAGATATGCGACTAGGAGGTAAAATTACAACTAATGGACCCAAGCCACCATAAATAAAATAACAATACTAATGTAGTATGCCCCAATTAAGGAGTAATGTGCTACGATTTAGGGATTAACATGCCCCTCCCCTTCATAAAAATGTTTTCCTCAACGCTTGAGTAGTTCTGGATTCTTCTGTCTAAAAGACTCCTCTTCCCACGTGGAATCTTCAACAGGTAGTTTCGTCCACTTAATGAGATACTCTAAAATTGATCTATTCCTCAACTGGTGAATTCTTGTGTCAGTGATAGCTTTAGGATCCAATATGATTTTTCCTTCCTCGTCAATTTCTAGAAATATAGTTTGAACTGGGATCTTGTCACCTATAGCCTTCTTTAAGCATGAAACATGGAAAACTGGGTGTACTTGTGAAGATGCAGGAAACTCCAATGTGTATGCCATAGTACCAATATTTTGCAACACCTTATAAGGGCCATAATAATTAGGTGATAATTTATTATCCTTATTATCTTTCTTGAGGCACGTCTGTTTGTATGGTTGTAGTCTTAAAAATCCCCAATCCTCTACTTCAAAACTTCTTTCACTATGATGTTGATATGCTTGTTGTTTCATGTGATTATGTGCCATGGTCAGGTTGTCCTTTAAGAGTTGGAGAACTTCTTGTTGATTCTCGACATGATCTTCCAGTGCTTGAACATTAGATTTTTCTTTTAGAGAAGAAGTGATGGGTGGTCGGTGATATCCATAAAACACCATAAATGGTGTCTTTTTTGTTGTAGTATGAAAGGAAGTGTTATACCACCATTTTTCCAAGGGTAACCACTTGAACCATTGTGTTTCTTTATCAGAGACAAAGCGATGAAGGTATCCTTCCAAAAATTTGTTCACTATCTCAGTTTGTCCATCAGATTGAGGATGATAATATGAGCTATGCGCCAATTGAGTACCCAAAAAAGAAAATAATTATGTCCAAAAATGTCCAGTGAAGATGGGATATCTATTACTTACAATAATATTTGGGCTTCCGTGTAGCTTTTGAATTGTCTCCATGAATGTAGTAGAAACTGTACTAGCTTTGAAAGGATGAGAGAGTGCACAAAAGTGTGTGTACTTGGTAAGTCTATCAACAATCACCATGATGATACTCTTTCCTTCAGAATTCGGTAACCCTGTGATGAAATCCATGGAAACCTCCTCCCAACACTGACTTGGAATGACTAATGGTTGTAAAATACCCGGGGTCTTAATTTTTTCCACCTTGTTTTGTTGGAAAACCAAATATTCTGCCACAAAACTTTGAACATCAGTTTTAAGGACATCCGAAAAAAATTCCCTCGTGATCCTGTGATAGGTTTTCAAAAATCCTTAGTGCCCTCCTACTGGAGAGGTGTGCGATTCCAAAAGTACATTTTGTTTGATTTTGGAGTTCTTACATAAATATAAGTGATATTTGTATCATAATGAATCATTATTCCATGCAAATGTATCAGATGCACTGGAATCTTGCTTCAACCTTTGAATGAGAGTCCACACTTCTTTGCCATTCTTCCATTCATCCCTTGCTTATGTTATCCAATTAGGTTGGATGATAGAGATAACATAGAAAATGCCTCAACATATTCATCCTTGCTTGAGAGTCCATCTTCCAGAACATTTTTCTCCCCTTTTTTGTATATGATTTCAAAGTCATAACCCAACATATTGGTAACCCATTTTTTTTGCTCTTCTGAAAATAGTCTTTGTTCCATTAAGTATTTAAGACTATCATGATATGTTTTGACCTTGAAGTGCCTACCTATTAGGTAAAGGCTCCATTGCTTCAATGCATGTAGTATTTCCATCATTTCCTTCTCATAAATGGGTTTGTTTAAGTGCTTTCCCTTGAGTGGATGAATTTCAAAAGCAAGGGGACTTCCTTCTTGCATTAGAACAACACCAATGCCATTTCCTGAGGCATTGCATTCCACAATAAAGGTTTTTGTGAAGTTTGGTGTAGTCAAGACATGATGTTTTCACATTGCCTCTTTAAGTTTTTCAAAATCTTGAGTTGCCTCTGGAGTCCATGAAAATTCATCCTTCTTAGTTAATGCAATTAAAGGTGTTGTTATTCTTCCATAGTTCCGAACAAACTTGCAGTATTAACTTGTCAAACCCAAAAATCCTCTAAGATTATTCAATGTTTTGGGAATTGGTTAGTCCATCATGAATTTAATCTTGTTAGGGTCTACCTTGACAACTTCATGAGATACAATATTACACAAATACTCTACTTCCTTCACCCCAAAGAAACATTTGGACGATTTGGCATATAACTATTTCTCCTTTAGTAGCTATAACACCCTATCAACATGCCAAACGTGATCTTCCCAAAAATTGCTATAGATATATCATCAAAAAATACTAACACAAATTTTCGAAGGAAGGTCTTGAAAATGGAATTCATCAACCCTTGGAATGTGGAAGGTGCATTCGTAAGGAAAAAATGCATGACCAAAAATTCATAATGGCCTTCATTAGTTCTGATTGTTTTTTTTTAGATATATTCTTCTTTCATTCTAATCTGATGATACCCTGAACGAAGATCCAACTTTGTGAAGTAGATTGCTCCATGTAGTTCATATAACAGTTCATCAATGATGGGAATGGGAAACTTGTCTTTAATGGTGATATTGTTGAGCTCTTTATAATATGGACACATACGCCACGAGCCCTCTTTCTTGAGTACCATTACCACCAGTGCAGAGTAAGAACTTTGGCTATGTATAATAATGCCAGCCTCTAACATTTCTTCAACAATACACTCAATTTCACTCTTCTGGGAATACAGGTATCTGTAAGGCTTGATGTTAGGAGGAACACTCCTAGGAATTAAGTGAATAGAATGATCATGATCATGAGTGGGTGGAATACGTCTGAGAATATATTCAAATACTTTGGAATTCTTATCAATGAGCCCTTGGAGATATAGAGGAATATCTGGCTTAGATGTTTGAACATCTAGTGAGCATAGTTGTACAATTACACCCTGATGCCCCTTTTCCAATTATTTTTTCATGCCATTAGAGCTCACCACCTTACTAGGTTTCTCTGTGATACCCATTAACTCAAATTCCTTTGCTTCCAATGAAAATTTCATGAAAATTAAAATCCAATGTTCCCAATGATTGTAACCATTGGATCCCTAGTACGATATCAACACCACCCATGGGTATATAAATCATTGGACTATTCATTACATATTCCCCCATAGTAAGATTGATCTTATGGCATTTTCGTGAGCAATTGCCAGTTCCTCCATTTGCAATCATTACTTGAAACTCTGGTGCTGGATATATAAAGAAATTGAGAGGTTTAGCTAATTTACAATGAATGAAATTATGAGTACTACCAGAATCAATTAGCACTATTACCTTTTTCATTTTGATATATCCTTTGATCTTGAGGGTTTGAGGAGTGTTAATTCCAGCCAATGCATGACATGATATGGTGGGATTCATCTCTTCAAAAGAAATCTCTTCTACATATTCATCTTGAGATGGTTCTTGTTCTTGTTCTTCTACCTCTTCACAATCTATGTAGAATAATTTATTCCCACAACACTTATGTCGCTTACTATACTTGTTGTAAAAAATAAAGCATAAAACTTTTTCTTTTCTTTCCTCCAATTGTTGAGGTCGTTTAGAATAAGGAACATTATTATCTCGATAGATGTTAGGGGTGGTCCTTCTAGTAGCCATAGCCATATTTTTACTTTCAACATTTCTCACCACCCTGAACGCATTCTCCAATGATTTGGGTTCCCAAAGGAGAACCTCATGTTGAATGTTATCCTTTAAAGTTCCTATGAAGACATCAATCATGTACTCATATCGAATATCCATTGCCTTTGTATTCAATCTTTGGAAGCTCTCAATGTGCTCCACAACTAAACCCTTTTTCTTGAGATTTATCAATTGGATGAAAAAGGTATTGTTCCTTGTATCCTCATAGTGTGCTATCTTTTCTTCCGTGAAAATTGTCTAAGTGACAAGTGATTTGCGAGAACAAATCCATCGATACCACAAAAATTGATTAATTTCTAAATATAAGGATGTAATTCGTACCTTTTGTGTGTGAGGCACATCATGTAGATCAAATAAATGCTCCATCTGGAGAATCCATGTGATTGGGTATTTTCCATCAAACTTCCTTATATCGATCTTAGGAAAGTGGTTGGTATTCAAACCAAAGATGGAGTTTCTTCAGTCTTGATTCATCTTCCTTGTGTCCTCATCATGAATTTCATGGGATGCATTTTCACTTTCAGGTGCCCTCTCTATTAGTAACTTTTTTAACCATTCCATGATCTCCCCTTTTAAGCCATTCATCTTAGTATCCATCATCGCTTCCAGCTTAGCTTCAGTTGAATCAATCATCCTTGGTAGTTCATATTTTTTTACTTCCTTCTTTTGTAAATCATCAATGTCCTTGTGCATTTCTTCACCTTCATCAAGAGTACAAGTGTTGTTCCTAAGATTAAACTTAAGGCTCAAAGATTAATGTCAGGCATCATGAAATTTTAAAGAGAGTGTTTTTAAAGAGTTATTTTTCTACCTTGGTTATATGAGAAAAATTCCTTAAATGAAATTAACAATATGCCAGCACAGAGATCGTACTTCGTGTCTGATTCAAAATTGTAATATCAAATGGTATGAGAGAAAAATACAAAACTATTAAACAAAGCATGGAATCAATTACTGAAGAGTCTAACCTTGTTGCAATGGAAGAAAATAGATAGTGTAAACTTGAATAAAGTATAAAATACAGTAATCTACATAGCTCGCAGGTCTTGATTTACTCACAATAAATGTAGAGGAAAAACTTCTTACTTAATTAATTACTGATGCAATATGATTACAGTAGTTGTTTTACTAAATTGAAATCAAACATTTATCAAGGAAATTCTTAAAGAAATGATGATATATGGGAGAACAGAAGAAACGAATAACCCAAACTAACAAAATTTGGAATCTTTGTCTGCACTTGTATTAATACTCAATAAGGAGAGTTTTCTCTATTACATTCGGCAAGAAGCAACCCCTTGATAGATCTTGAATCTATGTATTTATACAAACTATCTCAACTCAAAATGGCTGGACTTCTTATAATAAAAAATAGTAAATATTTTTGAATAAGGAAGCAAAATGTAAAATTTGCAGAGCTCCACTAGCGTTTTCCTCTTTCTCTTCGTCCGATGGCATAAACGTTTCTTTTCCTTGTTCTTTAGCCTAGATACAATTATCATCTGATCTTCTTGATGATTTGACATTCATTTCTAGCCTTTTTTTTTGCTTCCATCTATCCCTCAAATATGTGAATAGCATGTGCATGTTCCCTTACTTGTTTCCGGATGTGCTTGTTTTCCCATATTCAACACATTAGATGCATTTAATCAATAATTGCACCACTAACCTTGAAGGCTTAGTTTCTTCCTTCACCTCGAAAGTGTATAACTTCCTATCTACCTGAGGCAATTTTTCTTGTATCCTTTTCACTCCTTGAGATGTGACCTATAACTGTAATCTTGGTTTTACTATCCATTTATTTATTTGAAGGAGATCAATCTGGTTCATTTTCTAGATGGTCGTCAGAGCTTCTTCTTTGCTTGTTCTGGAATTATACTAGTTCTTTGCTATATCAATTTGACCCAGGGCTTAGGAGATAACATTTCCTTCAAAATCAATTAGTCCTTTGTATAGTGAATACAACGCTTCTAGACAAGCTTCATTTAAATCTTTGGAAAGCCTTTTTCTTTCTACTAGATTTATTTCCCAGGCCTTTAAATCCATATCACCTTTTATTTGTTTCGAAAGAGAAAGTCGATGAACATATGGGGCACCATCCTTTGGTACCAATAAGATGACCTCTTGAAACTTAACTCGAGATGAGCGAGATTCTCTTTCTTTAATATATATATCTTTTAGAGAGAGGTATACTACATGGTATCATTTTTGGATGGAATCAACCTTCATGAAGAGATCTTGCTGGGCTATTTCTAGTTTTTCATTTACCTCTAGTTCTTGAGTCTGAAAAGATGATATCTCTACCGATGTACCTTCAATCAAGTCTAATCTGGCTTGCAATTTCTTTATTAACTCTTCTTGTTGAGTGACCAATCCCCTGTTGGCCTGTGAATTCTAATGGAACTCTTCAAGGTTAGCTTGCAGTTGTTGAATTTGATTCCTTTCATGAGCTCTGATCTGTTCAAAATCTTGGTTCATCTTATTCTTCGCATTCTGTTCCATAGTCATTATTTGATCTTGCAACTGCCCTACCAACAGGTCTCTCTGTTTTGGTTGCTCGACCAAATTTTCTACAGACCATTGATTATCAGTGGAAAAAGTGCCTAATGAACCTGCAACTTCCTTTGTGAATTCTGTGTCATCTTGGTTCTATCCATCGTACACCATTCTTTTCCTTTTGGCTATCGTTCCATTTTTCTGATGTGTTTCTCATTTAACGATGGCCCTCCATTTCTTGCTGAAGAAGAAGTCTGAAGGAGGCATATCTTCGGGTGTAATTAGGGTGAGATCACCTATAAAAATGACTTTGAAACTAGGGTTTCCGAAACTAGATTGTGAAGGTGTTAATGAAGTAGTAGGAGAACCGATATCCTTAGACTGTTGTTTCTCAGCAGTGTTGGTCGCAGAGGTGGATGGTGTAGAAGGAGATGTATCCCATCCTTTCTTTAGGAAGGCTTCGAACTGATCCTTTTCCTGAGGGGTGAGTCGATTTGATAATGAATATTGCAATTCTAGAGTCAAAACTTCAATTTTCTTTGGGTTTTCCTCAGTATCCTATTTTCTAGCACTCCCTTTCTCAAAACCCGAAGGTACAACTTCTTGTGTAGAAGAAGTGGCTACCGACTCTCCCTATAGTACTTTCAACAAGTTGTTTAATCTATGCCTTTGAAAACTAAAGAAACTGGCCTATTGATCAGGGGACAAGGCTTGAACTCTATTCAGTACTTCCTCATAAGACTTGACTCCCCTGAATATTTCATCATGTGGGGGGTTTTTGTGCACATATTTTTTTAGGTTGTATTGGGCCATGTGGTTTTCCATAATTTTCTATGGGTCGTGCCTTTTAAACTCGATGTCAACCAACTTGACATCCTCCAGAGTTGCAGCCTCGACTTTGGAGTGATTGAAGTATAATAATGAAAACATACCAACCTGGAGAGGGAAGGTAAGCCATACATTTTTCTAGGATGCTTTTATCTCCTTGTTGATGCCCCTTGTGACTGTTTGATAAGCTACTTGTTGACATACTAGCTGGTTTGGTAAAAACCTAGGGAGAACATGGGGAGGAAGTGAGCATCCGAAAACCCTAATGTAAGAGAAGTTTTCGTTGATGAACCAATCTTCTATTTTTCCCATACTTCCCATGGTTCTGTCTGAAATTCGAGTCAGTGGGAAACCATATAAAGCTATATGAACGGGCACCACTGCATGGTGGCAGATTTTGTAGAAGAAATATTTGGCCTTGTCTTCCCACAACTTGGAGTGATAGAAGTGAATAGGTTTAGCGTTGGTTGGGGTCCATCTCTAGTTCATCA
>ML810206.1:214478-225477 GCA_009831015.1 Picea engelmannii
AAGAGGCTTATTATCTGAAATTATCTCTTTTTCAAGGCGTTGAGTACTTTTCCTGAGGTTTTTCTATGTTATATTGATGTTTGGTTCTTAACATTTTGTGTAGCTCTGATTGAGATATATCCTTGAGTTTAGCTTCATGAGTGTCATTCACTTCATTGCCGAAATCTTATGGGTCATTCATAAGTTCATGTTCCAAAATCTCGAACACCTGTGTCCAAGATTTCACAGTGTCTATGGATCGCGGTGTGGTATCTGATAGAACGTCCACATTCGGATTTTCACCCTCACTAGATTCTTTAATCATATTCCATGGTGCCATGATATGAATAAGATCATAATGGGGTTACCTGTTGCAGGGGAATGCATGAGCTTCTCTGTTGGATAAAACTTACTATTATGCGAAGATGAAAATGGGATCCAAAATCAAGCATTTTTATTTACATTCGGTGCATTTATTCGAGTATACCTTTACTGATGGAAAATTTATTAACCTTAATGGGAAATTATACCTGGTGATCCTCAATCTATGCTAAAAATCATTACTGTTGATTTGTGATAAATTCCATTAATATTGAAGGTTCGTGTTCGGGAGTTTTGGATGAAACAGATTTGAAATTTCCCGAATCGCAAAAGGTTAATTATGAGATAATCTCTCTTAAAATATTACTTAATCGTGTTTAAATTTAAGTGCTCTCAGGTGTTCGGTCTTCGAGATTTTTAAATGTAGCTCGAGAAGAGATCCTTGAAACCTGAAATATGAAGTGATTAATTACTCGATAATCACTTTTAAATTTTAATTAATCCTATTTAAGTTTCGGTGCTTCGGAAACTCGGACTTCAGATATTTTAGGATATGATGAAGGGTAAACATTTGAACTCCAAAGAGAGAAGTAGTTAATTATATTTTGACCAATATTAACTTAATTAATTAAGATTTAATATTTCGGCATTTTAATGCTTTGCGTATTCGCGGGTTAGCTCTTTGTTATATTTCCGAAAGGCCATCCCCCATAGTGATGTGTCGAATATGACTTCATTCTAGATGACGTGTCGAGACCAGGGGGTACCACATGTTACTTAGAATCGTATGAATATTCTGATGACAAATGTCATAAATGGATGCCATGTGTCAACCCAGGGAAGGCTCAAAAGATACACATGTACTATGACTTGTGTCCTTTAAAGGTTTATGAAAAAGTGATAATGGACACTTTCGAGTTTCAGGACTTTAATCGTGATGACTTATCAAAAATCCCGAAGTGCGAAGATCTGAAGTGATCTTTAGTGATTTGACTTCTTAACAATCAGGTGGCTCCAAAACTCTGGGAAAAAGGGGATCATTCGATCAAACGGGGGAACGTTATCAACGATGGATATCATGCATGCCTTATGACTAGGAGTAAATTTGATTTAAACTTCAAAATTTAATTTTTGAGTTGCCACTTCGGGAAAAATGAAGTTAAGAAATTAAATCTCAAAGTTTAGGAATATATGTGTTCCAACACCAAGTATGACTGTTTGAGGGATTATTTGGTGTAGAAGTTCCCTTTTTTGGTGGCATGTTGGCCAAGTATCACTGCAAGGTACTAATTCCTAATTGGCTTAGGAAGAGGTCCTCATAGACAAGGGAGTTTCAGGTGCCATAACTCTCTGATATACATGCATGGTCCATCAATAGTACTAGGCCCAATATCTCAGAGAACTAACTAAGGATGCTTGACCATGCCCTTATCCATACTATCTGACTACCCAGGTATTAGAGAGTGATCTCCCCAAGTGATGTTCTTAGTGTACTATAGAAACAATATGACCAAATGGTTTACTCGGTTGGTCTCAGGATTATAGGGGGTCTCCTAATATAATCTAGGTACATGGGAGCTCAAATCTGTAGTAGTTTTGTCTAATGTGCAACCATTCAAAATGGGCCTTCTGATATACTCTAGGTACGTGGAAGAACCACACTATCCCCGGGTTGTAGTGCTGACAAGTAATAACAAATCATATGTTTAGAGACGCCGAAATATGTATGTACCTAAAAATCCGTAATATTCTCCAAAATTCATGTGATAATCCTTTTATCCCACTTTATTCCACTTTTTGAATCACCCCATTTGGATCTTCTAGTCAAAATATATGCAAATTTCTGAAGAAAAAAAATTCGGACCTTTTAAGACCCTAATTTGGAGACTGTTATGCTAGCCGACCTTTCTTTTGTTTTAGCTCTATGATTTTATCCCTTATGAGTCTAAAATTTTGGCTTGATGTATCCTGATGTGTATTCTTTGCAACCCCATAGGTTATACCAAGATTGGATTCTCCAAGACAATTTATGATAACTTTCCCAAGATGTGTTGATTTTTTCCCTTTCAGGAGAGCGAACTTGTAAGACCTGTCACATGTCACTGTCTTCACTTCATAACTTGAAATTTTCAGCAGTAAAAATTCGGTCCATGATATAACCAATGTAACAGGTCTCATTTAATTTGGAGGTCTGTAGCTTCACATATAATAATTTTCCCAAGAACACATGTTTTAGACTGAAATATGGACCAACTAAAAACCCTAATTTCCCCGAAGAATAAATTTTAGAGTACAACTAATCAAGGGATGAAATTTGTACACATGATACTTCAATATTTCTGATTCGTACTCTAAAACTTTAAGAGCCTAAAACCAATCCTAAAACAATTGGGAGCGAAAATTCCAAGAAGGCATGTTTCAGACTAGTTTTGGGACTAGTAAAAAACCCTAACTTGAATAGAATGTATCTCCAAAAATATAGTGAACCAATATCTTAAATGTGGACCCAAGTTATCTCTATATGTCTCCTTGACACCATATCAATTGTAGCGAAAAAAAGTTGTAGCGAAAATGCCAATAATGCTTGTTTTGAAGAAGCTAGTCCTAAGGATTTTCTAGCTCTCATACCAAATGTTAAGAACCAAATATCAAAATAGAATAAAAACCTCAGAATAAGTACTCCAAGCCTTGAAAAAGAGAGAAATGCAGATAATAATCCTCTTCGAGGGGGAAACCTCCTTATACATCACATGAATTCACAAATACAATATGATTCCAAATGAAAATGTCTCCTTGGTATATATAGGATACTAGGAGGTATAATTACAACTAATGGACCCAAGAAGACATAAATAAAATAACAATACTAATGTAATATGCCCCAATTAAGGGGTAATGTGCCACAATTTAGGTATTAACACACACACACAGATATATATATATATATATATATATATATATATATATATATATATATATATTGTATTTTACAATCATAAGGTACATCACAACAATTGACTATAAACTATAAACAAGGTATCAACATAACAACTATCATGTACTATGGGCGTTATGATCCCCTCCCTCTAAAATGGGATATAGCCCGAGAGTTGGGTCACTATTAAAAAAATAAGGATAAATGTTCCTAATATTCGATTCAAATTCCCATGTGTTATCTTATTTTGAGTAATGTTACCAATGGACCTTTACCCAATCTATAACTCTACTACATATGTGTTGTTGTTTAGTACTAATGATCATTAGGGGTTTGGTGAGAAACTCCCCCATGTCCTTCATTTATATAGCATAAAAATACAACACATGGTTGGGATTAGGAACATGTTTTAAGCAATGATACATGGAAAAAATTGTGAATATTCATATGTGGTGGTAAGTCCAATTTGTAAGAAACAACATCCATCTACTCCAAAATCTCAAAAGGTACACTACATATTAGTTCTAATTTCTTCCATTTGCCTAGGCGTAGAGAGATCCTTTTTGTATTGAATCTAAGGAACACTTTCTCTCCAACCTTGAATATTGGTTTAGAGATCTTTTTATCTTCATAACTCTTCTTGATATACTATGGAATCTTTAGAATATAATGTACATGTTTTACTATACTTTCCATTTATTCTATGGTGTCACTTCCTTGAGTTAGTCATGCTTCCAGATTGTCCCATTTGACTGGGGGATTATGCTTTCATCTATATAGGGATTTGAATGAACTCTTCTCGAGGGAGTGATGATACCCATTGTTGTAATAAAATTCCACTAATGGGAGATAGTCTTCCCAACTCCTTGATTGATTCATCACATGCATTCACAACATATCTTCTAGACTTCACTTGACTCTCTTTTCTTAGCCATATATCTCCGAGTAGTAAGACATTTTGAAAATTGTCTTTATTTTTAGTTAAAAAAGAAGATTTGGCAAGACTTAGCAATAAAATTCAAGTTGTGGTTTGTCACAATCAATTTATGCACACTACATAGCATCATTACTTCTTTAATGAAGATTCAAGCAATATCACATGCCTAATGAGTAGTCTTGACTGGAATGAAATGTGATATCTTCATAAGACTACTGACTACTATCAATATCAATTCATTACCCTTAGAAATACTTGGTAATCCATAAATTAAGTCTATTGATATTTCCTACTACTTCTAGGATGGTATGCTCAAGGGATTCAACTTTATGGCCAGGTGTTGATGATATACCTTTATATATTGGCATTCTATCCATATTCCCACACAAGAAAAAATATATATCTTTAATATTGGATAGTAGTACATATGATTTATAATTTGGTATTTTATTTTTTATCTCGAGTGTCTAGAATAGAGGGCATCATGGGCCTCATGGAACACTATCTTTCTTAAGTCCTTCCAGTAAGGTATACAAATATGAGTACATATGCTTCTTACTTTGGTATGTCCTTTGGTATCCCAAGTGTTGGACATGGTGTTGGAATTGATTTCAAAGGAGACCAATATGCTCAATATTGGACATAATGTTATGAAGTTGACACTAATGTCAAAGAGGGTATCTGATATGGGTATAGGCATTGATGCAAAGAGGTAAATTTTATGGTCATCATCATAACAATTGTGCATATGATATTGTCAAACACATGCATTTTCTAAACAATGATTACTTATGGATACTAAAATTTTCCTATCTAAAAGCAAAACAGAAAGATCAAAATATCATGCTCAATAAAATGTGTAAAAGAGTCTGGTATGTGAGTCTCTATTATACTTCTTCAACTTCGACTTGGATAAATTTTACTTGCATTGACTCTGACTTCAACTTGGATAAATTTGACTTTCATTTCCTTTGACTTCGACTTGGATAACTTCGACCTACAATATTGCCTTCGACTTCAACTTGCATATACTTCGACTTCAACTTGCATTGCCTTCGACTTAGACTTGCATTTCTTGACTCTTGGTTGAATCAACTTTAGTCGACTTACTTTTCCTCGACCCGAATTGCATTTTTTCCGACTCTATTTTCCTATTTCGACTTATGGGTGGTCAAATATATTTTATTTTCCGACTCGACTTTGGTCAACTTATTTTTCCTAGACCTGACTTGTAGTTTGGCCAACTCATTTTTCCATTTCGACTTTCGGGTGGTTGACTCTATTTTATTTTTCGACTTGAATTTGGTCAACTTGTTTTTCCTCAACCTAAATTGCAGTTTGGCCGACTCATTTTTCCATTTCGACTTTTGGGTGGTCGACTCTATTTTATTTTCAGACTTGATTTGTGGATTGAGTGGTCGATAATTTCCCATCATATAAATAACCAGAATTATAATTGTTTTAAATAGAGAATTCCATGTTGGTGAGACGAATACGATATAATCCTCTTGTTTATGTATCATACATATTGATCATTAATGATCCAAAAAATATAATATACTCAGAGTAATTGTAGAGGAATAATTATTGGATGGACGAGGTCGAAAAATAGTGAATTCATAAACACTATGGATAAAAAATGGACAATGAAGATTGATTGTATATCATGGGATCAATATGGAAGTGTGAAACCAAAATAAGAAGACTCAATACATAACTTAGATCGACTCATAAAGGATAAAAATATGATTAAAGATAATTAACACCTCAGGATTAGCGTTTGTTCAAGGAACTGTTACAACAACAATAAACAATTTTTAGCACCCAGATATTCCATTAATGATGAACAACTAATAAGGGATTTGAAGTCTTCTGAATTAAAGACAAAAATTTTAATGACAAAATGTTAGCATTATTATTAAATTGAATGAAGAGGTGCATTGGTTGATACATAGAGACACAATGTTTCAAATTCATACATGTTGGAATATTATATAAATAGAAAGGTGTAATGGAAGGAGAGTGTCTTTGTGGTCTAATTCAAAAGATCAAAATAGAAGCAGAGTCCAAGGAAGTATATGAAACCTGAAACATACACATGAAGTGAGCGTGGAAGGGAGGAGAAAGGGACGATTGGAGTCCTCTACAGGTTGAATCCCGAAACAAGGGAGTTGGTGATTGAAAACAGGGAGTTGGTGCTTCCTAGAGTTGGTGCTCTAAACATGGGATTGGTGTCTCCTCGATTTGGTGCTAAAAAAAAGAGATATTGGTGTCTCCTACACATCACAACTTGTGATTTTGTTATTATTATGTTTAATTTATGTTTTCATTGCATTCTTGTTGATCAATTGTTGCAATTAATAAGTTTAATACTTAGTTTAAAATTATTCAAAAAAAGAAATATTGATTCACTCCCCCCCTTAGTATTGGCCAATATTTCAACAATTGGTATCAAAGCGGGTTCCTTGACTACAGTCTAACCACTTGAAGTCAGATTCTGAGAAATCCAATGGATCAACAAGAAGGAATGTCCTCCAATAGAGAACCATTGTTCAAAGGAAATGATTATCCATTTTGGAGTATAAGGATGAAAAGTTATATGATGGATATTGGATGTGATGTTTGGATATATGTGGTAAATGGTTACACTACACCAACTACTGCACTTTCAGATTTTGCTGCAAAGAAACTTTTCAATGTTAATTCAAGGGTTGTTAATTCAATTCCAGGTGGATTAGCAAACACCATATTTGTAAAAGTGATGCATTGTAAATTAGAAAAAGAAATTTGGGACAAACTTAAAGTCATTTATGAAGGATATGGGAAAGTTAAGCAAGAAAAACTTAAAAAATACAAAGGGCAGTTTGAGAGTCTGGAGACTAAAGAGGAAGAAAACATTGCATAATATTTTCAAAGAGTGGATGAAATAGTCAATTCAATCAGAGCATTGGTAGAAGAGAGAAATGAAAATATTATTTTCCAAAAGGTGTTGAGATAATTATCAATGATACATGATGCCAAGGTATATACCTTGTAATATCGAGAAGACCTTGACAACCTTACAATGGATGAACTTCATGGGATTCTTATAGCCTATGAACTGAGAAATGGACAAGAAAAATCATCAAAAGGGGAAACAACCTCCAAAGCATCAAAAGAAACAAAGAACCATGAGCATATTCCAAATGAAAATCACTCAGACATATCATATGAAGAAGATTCCAACTTAATAAGGAAACTCAAGAAATGGCCTGGAAAATACAAAGGAAAGTTACCTTTCAAATGCTTCAACTATGGAAAAATTCGACACTTTTCTAACAAATGTCCCTATCCCAAACAAGAGGATAATGAAGAGGAAGAAGCTTACAATCAGAAATACCATAAAAGGATAAAACCCAATACAAAAATAAATTCTACAAGAAAAATAAAAACTTCTACTCCAAAGAAGACAATAGTTCATCTGACATGAGTGAAGATGAAGAGTCAAAACATCTATTTATGGGTATAGAAACCGAAGATAATATTTATAAAAATACTTTTGATATTGAGGATAACTCTGAGGTTGAAGGAGAAGTAGACCTAGAAGCAGAACTAATCAATTCTCTATATGAGCTTAGAAATTATAAAAAGAAGAACAAGTTACTGAGGGGACAACTACTAGAATTTGAAGAAGCACAACAATTAAGAGAAAAGGAAGTTTCAAAAAACATCAAATAATCAGAGAAAATCACCATTAACCTGAAGAATCAACTTCAAGAAGCCAAGAGAAATGAGGAATTCTTGAATAAACAACTCAATTAAAAACAACAAGATTGTAAGAAGCTAGATACTGAAATTGTTCAACTAAAGAGGGAACTTGAGAAAGGAAACAACCAATTAAGATTTTATAACAATTCAAAAATATTGAATGACATTCGTTATAGTCAAAGATCATAAAACCATAAGACATGACTGGGATATGATCAAGATTCAACCTATGCAAAATAGAAGACTGACAAACAAACAATCAGTTATGCAGATGCTCTTAGAATCCCCTTAAAAAGGAAAGATAACAAGGGGAATATGGTACCATTAAAGAGTGTTCCTAATAAACAAAAATCAGCACCCCTTACAAAAGAAAAACAAGAAAAAAATAATATAGTGACAAGAAGGACTCCCCCTAATATATATCAACATATCTTCCTTGGATATTGCTACTCTTGCAATAATTTTGGACATAAAGCACTACATTGTAAATCCTATGGAAAGTATAATCCTAAAAATGTCCAAAGATATAAGAACAACAAGAATTATGCAGAGAAAATAAACTACAATTCATTCTCTCCTTTACAAGATTGCAATGTTGAATGTCACAAGTGCAACAATTATGTTCATAAAGGTAGTGAATTTAGATTGCCAATGCAATCCTTGAAGACAAGCATTCCCAACAATAAATATAAAAAGATATGGAAAGTAAGACATGTGGAAGAAAAGGTAACATAATGTAAAGTATCCCTGTATGCCAAGAACAAAAAGTGTCAATGGTATATTGACAGTGGATGCTCTAAGCATATGACATGAGATAAAGTAAATTTGTCAATTTGACTAAGAAGGAAAAAGGAAGTGTCACATTTGGAGATAATGTATCTTCCAAAATACTTGGAAAAGGCACAGTCACTTTGGGAAACAAGAAAAATAAAGCAGAAAATGTGTTACTAGTTGAAAATTTGAAGCCTAATATTCTAAGTGTAAGACAAACTTGTGATCAAGGACATATACTCATTTTTAACTCCCAGAAATGCGATATTAGGAAGGAAGGATAAGGAAAATTAGTAGATATTGAACCAAGAACTTCAAGTAATGTATATATTTTAGATATTGAAGAAGAAGAAGAATGCTACATGAGTCAAGTAGATGAAAGATGGTTGTGGCACAAAAGAATGAGACATTTGAGCTTTGAAAATATGATCAAATCTAGTAAAAAGGAAGTAGTGAAGGACATGCCAAAGGTTATAAAACCTTTAGACCCTGTTTGTAAGTATTTCCAACATGGGAAGAAAACGAGAGTCAGATTCAAGACAAAAGAATACTCTACATCAAGACCCTTGAAGCTTGTTCACACTGACCTTTGTGGACCTACTACGACTAGATGTTTACAAGGGGAACATTACTTCATGTTGATTATTGATGACTATAAAAGGATGACTTAGGTATACTTCCTCAAAGAAAAATCAGAGGAATTTGGAAAGTTTAAGGAATTCAAAGCTTATGTGGAGAATGAGACAGATCTCAAGATCAAATGTCTGAGGTCATGTAATGGGGGGGAATTTACCTATAAATAATTCAATAAGTTTTGTGAATATCATGGAATAAAGAGACAAATTTCATCTCCAAGAAATCCTCAACAAAATGGAGTTGTTGAAAGGAAAAACATAATTGTTCAAGAGGCTGCAAGAACAATGTTGAATGAAGTTCAAATTCTAGATAAGTTTTGGAGAGTATGAAGTATATACATCGGTTCACATACTCAAATGAGCACAAATTAGAGTTAACCATGACAAGATACCTTATGAGCTATTGTTTGGTATACTAGCATCAATCAAACACTTCAGAGTCTTTGGGATCAAATGTTATATTAAGAGGGATGATGATAACCTAGGAAAAATTAATTCCAGATCAGATAAGGGGATATTTCTTGGTTACTCACTCAACAAAAAGGCTTACAGATGTTATAATTCAAGATTGTACAAAATAGTGGAAAGCGGAAATGTAAAAGTAGATGATCTAAAATCAAGAAAAATCAAATCTCAAGATAAATAAAAAATTGATGAATGGACAAGAACTAGTGATGATGAAGAATACGATGAATCACAAAATGAATAATATGTTGAATAACTACGAGAGAATGAACCACAAATTTATGAAGAAAAGGATGAGGAATAAACACCCTTTCCAAAAGCTCCATAAAAAAGAGTTCAAAATAATCACCCTGAAAGCCAAATCATAGGGAATAAAAGTGCAGGGGTAGAAACTAGAAGAAAACTTACATTTGAATTAGAATAGGAAATTCTTTCTCTGGTAGAACCCAAATCATTTTTAGAAGCCAGGAATAATGAATATTGGATAAAAGAAATGAATGAAGAACATGACCAAATAGAGAAAAATCAGACCTGGGAACTGGTCCCGAGACCAAAAGACAAAAATGTGATAGGGACCAAATGGATTTTCAAGAATAAACGTAATGAAAATGGACATATTATAAAGAATAAATCTAGATTAGTATGCAAGGGATATGCCCAAGTTGAAGGAATTGAATTTGAGGAGACATTTTCCCCAATGGCAAGACTAGAATCTATAATAATGTTTTTGGCATTTACATTCTTCAAAAACTTCAAAATCTATCAGATGGATGTCAAGTTAGCATTTCTAAATGGAAGATTAGAGGAAGAAGTCTATTTAGAACAACTAGAAGGACTTAAGTTGAAAAAAAATCAGGATTATGTATGTAAACTAAAAAAATATTTGTATGGTCTTAAACAAGCTCCCAGAGCATGGTTCTAAAGGCTTGATATATATCTACAACAACAAGGATACAAGAGAGGGACTAACGACAACAACCTATATATCAAAATTGAAGAAACAAATATGATTGTTGTTGTGGTATATGTGGATGATATCATTTTTGGAAGTAATTTGACTATAATGAGCAAACAATTTGCTACATAAATGCAGAAAGAATTTGAGATGTCCATACTAGGTGAACTAACATTATTCTTGGGTTTACAATTTACTCAGAAAGACAAAGGGATATTCATATCCCAAACAAAATATATCAAATAAATACTAAA